>JAJMKT010000552.1:0-12493 GCA_030563985.1 Geotrichum restrictum
GAGTACTTACGGGCAATTCCTGCGAGAAAAAAGAGACTGAACATTCTGATTCTGTATCTGATGTAAAATAGCAGTTGGACGGCTGCAACGAGAGCAAAGCAGACCATTGCGGCAATGTTGAGACCCTTGCTGGGGACGTATCCGTAGAGCTCAACGGCCGTGAGAGTGACGTTGGAGGACATTGGTGATTGAGTGAAAAAGGTAATTGAGTAGAAGGGAAGAGAGAGGTAATTGAGTAGAAGAGAAGAAGAGAGAAGATTGCAAGCCTTGTAGTAAGACTGTCGAAAGGTGCTTATGTTGATGAAGAAAAAAGAACAAAAAAACAATACAAACATCGAGGAGAAGAGACCTTTTATAACCATTGAAAGAAGGTTAAGAAGTTGATTTTATTCGTATTTTTTTTTTCCTTAAGAATTAATTCATATTCAGCTGCCCTTTACAATATACGTAGTGCCGCACCTATTGATTTTTTTTCGTTGAAAAGCTGGGTTCATATGATACTAACGGCTGAGTTTGTGTGGAGACGTCGTAGCGTCATGTTTGTTGTAGACTAGACTATACAGTTTATAATTTTGTAATACGTCTCGATTGGGATAAACGCGTTCATTTAGTATGAATTTTTGAAGGAAGTACTGTAAATATAAAAAAATAATAAAAAAACGGGTTGCAGTTATAAACTCAGTAAACTGTCAATAACCTATATTATAGCTGTAGTATAGGCCAAAAAAGATGAGCCATAATAACTGGAGTATATATGCTGTTGAAGTATGCTGGCAATTCTAGAATCTAGAGTACAGTACGTAAAATACTACGTAAATCCACCACTAAATTAAAATTTCACTAAAATCGCTCAGCCTTATGCCACACAAAGCTCAGCCGCGTTATAAAACAGCATTAATATGACGTCGCACACTCTAGACCAGTGACTCTACTGCAGTAGCTTCAAAAACTGCTATAGACTAGAGTTAACGCTGAAATTCTTGGCTTTCTCTGGTCGCTGCATTTGAGAAAGCTTGGTATACGATCAGTCGACTTTTCAGACTATAGCGCTCAGAGTTCGTATGGCAGCGACTGGCAGCGACTGGCAGCCTGAGACTGAGACTGAGTTCTCTTCAAAAGGAACAATATCAATTGTCAAAAAGCTTTCAATATTGCAATATTTGAAAAGAGGAAGATCAATTGACCAGCTGAGTCCGCTGCAGTTAGCTCGCTTATCCAAGTCTATTCGGGGTCTTTATTTATTTCACTGTATATACTATACAGTGTAATAGTGTATACTGTATATACTTTAGCTCTCGGATGTCAGCCGTGTGCGGCTATACCGAGTCTCCGACCAATAACCTTGTACGAGCCTCGTAGTGATCACCGATTGATTAAACGTTAAACTGCGGTGCAGATACTGATACAAGGCTGGCTCCGATACTATAAAATTTATCAAGCAAGACTCTGCAAGAGGATGTGCTATATAAGCTGCGACAGGGTAAGATCAGCCTTACTATTCGGCAATTGTTAACACTGCAGCTCAAGTTTGTTCACCAATTAATACGTAGTAAATTAATAAACTATGGTCACTAAATCCAGGACCTAGGCTATGAAGGTCTATGAACGGCTCCTTTTCAGCCTGAAGTCTGTAACGCACATGGTACGTAGCATATGATGATGGTACGAGCAATTGAGCAGATATCTCGACCAGTTGAGTTATAGCTATTAACGTTAACCTGCAGCGCTACCTCAAAGTTTCAAACTGCGCCGGCCGTGCGAGTTCTTGTATACAGTGTATATACGCGATGAAAATTATGATTGATCGATTGCATGTTTGCAACAGTTTAAAAACTGCCAATATTTTTTTGCCTCTAAGAAAAAAAAAAAAAAAAAATACCGCCCGTCGGTGTTTACTGTGCGGGAGAGGCCTATATAGCAAGATAGCTTTTTAACCGAGTTGTCGAGTGGTACCGTTTGAGAACCGTTTGAGAAACCTTTGAGAAACCTTTGAGAAACCTTTGAGAAACCTTTGAGAAACCTTTGAGAAACCTTTGAGCCCTCATGCGCATGAAAATAGAATGAAAATACATAGCATGAAAGTACTGTGACTTGTTAGTGTAGCGCTCTGATTGGCCTAAAATACTAAAATACTGAAATACTGAAATACTGAAATACAAAGAATTCACTTTTTTTTTCCATGATCACGATCGATCGCAAATGACCTTCTCAAATCAATCATCAATTGTCAATATTTCGATATCACGACTTTATTCGAAAACAACTTTATTCAAAAACAACTTTATTCAAAAACAACTTCATTCGAAAACAACTTCATTCAAAAACAACTTATTCAAAAACAACCTCCAATATACCAGTAGTATATATACTATATAACTATACAAAGTGTGCACACATCACAAATTTAAAAAAAAAACAAGAAAAAAAAAACAAAAAAAAAACAAGAATCTTCCAATATAAATAAACCCCCCAAGGGCTTCCCCACACACACAAGTAACAAAGCTAGCTTCCCTTAAAAACAAAAAAACAAAAAAACAAAAAAACAAAAAAACAAAACAAAACAACAACAACAACAACTCCTTAATTATGTGTGTAGCTTAAAATGTAGCCTCCTCGTACGAAAGGTAATCATCCAAGCTTCCCAAATACAACGCCTGTGCCTGCGGTTGCGATTGCGATTGCGATTGTGATTGCGATTGTTGTGGCAGCTGAGACCTTTGGCTACGAGCTAGACCAGGTCCCTCGAAACTTCGGTCATACCCCATAGATCCAGATCCAGATCCAGATCCAGATCCAGCAGAAGCAGAAGAAGCAGAAGAAGCAGAAGAAACAGAAGAAGCAGCAAGACTATCCAAATCAAACTCCAAATCACCCACGCCGCCATCCGAAAACGAAGCCACAGGTACCCTCAAAATGCAATTCTTTTTCTTCCTGCTGTTGCTGTTGCTGTTGCTGTTGCTGTTGCTGTTGCTGTTGCTGTTGTTGTACTTACTTTCAGACATACTTTCAGACATACTTTCAGACATACTTTCAGACATACTTTCAGACATACTTTCAGACATCCTTGAAGTAGGCCACAAAGACGTCCTCTTACTAGAAAAAACAGGAAATGATGATGATGCTGCTGAATCCATTTTTGTCGGCGTTGGCGGTGTCATTCTGAAAAGACCAGTCATGTTGCTGCGACCTTTCTTTTGGCTGCTGCTGCTGCTGCTGCTGCTGCTGCCACTACGCTGATGTTGCGACGAGTTTACCATAATAGCTTGATGGAATGCTTCCATTGCATCTACTGGTACATGTTTTTTTGTTCCGTTTGTTTTTGGTGGTGGTGGTGGTGTACAAGGTGGTGGTGTATTGGTGGTACACATAGACGTAGTCGCGGCAGTGGCAGTGGCAACAACAACATCCTTAGACTTAAAAGGCATAGTAGTACTCGCAGATGATGAATCAAGTCGACCAGCCAATCCAAATCCAAATCCAAACACCCGCTTCATAGTGGGAGGTGTCATGCCACATTTCTCCAACACCATATTCCTAGCAGGCCAGCGGTTGCAGTTATCATTCTCAGCATCATCCTCGACATCTTCAATATCAGTTTCACCTTCAGAATCTTCTGCATGTTCAATTGATACCCCTTTTTCAATAGTAGTAGCCGTAGTAGCCGTAGTAGCTGTAGCACCACCATGGCGACCACTTGAAATTGCGTGGTGGTTACCTGTACTATTAGCAACTTTTCCCACAGCAGGAAACATACTATCCACATCCTCCCTCTTCCTCTTCAAAGGCGATACCGAACTACCCACGCATCTCTTACCAAAATATACAGAGTGAGCTGGACTACTACCATGCATAGGAGATGACATGGGCGTAAGTCCACCACCGGTACTGCCACCAACATGGTCCATGCATGATGAGATGACTGAGACTGCGCTAGGTGAGGATGGCAGCATACCATGGGGTGTACAACTAGGAACAAAAGTAGGCAATCCAGGAAATCCAGGAAACCTAGCAGAAGAAGACCTAGGAGAAGAAAATCCAGGAGAAGAAAATCCAGGAGAAGAAAACCTAGGAGAAGAAAACCTAGGAGAAGAAAACCTAGGAGAAGAAGAACCAACACCATCACCACGACAAGATCGAGACTTAAGGTACGGCGCAAGTTCAAGCCCAAACTCTCCCGCTTCCTCTTCCACCATCCATCTCGACCCATCATCATCATCATCATCATCACCATCACCACCACCACCCTCCGAATCGTCATGGTCATAGTCCCCATAATTAACGCCTTGAACATCCTCTTGAGTATCCTCTTCACCGTCCTCTTCTTCGTCATCACTGGACTCATACTTAGTATCAGTATCAACCAACGTCTCGTTTTTGACTTCAATGTCGGTCAACACGCGTGGAACCAAAGGGCCTCCAAACCCAGCACCTTCACCTGCTTCTTGGATTACAGCCTGGCCAGTCTCACTAACACTCAAACTAATGCGCCGCTTAGGCTCGCGCTGAAGGGATTTAGAACTGATACCCGATAATGCCATTGTTGTACCAAAAAGAGGTCTCACCCTACTTGGAGACATCACCACCAAGTGCTGCTGCTTCTTTCTAGGAGTCAAAAACGGACAATCATTTTCATTATTGTCTTCCATACCAGTAGCACCAACACTGCCAAGTTGCATACATCCAGACGCTATTCCGCGCTTCAACTCCATGCTCACCTTATCAGGACTAAGCCCCATTGCCCTATTCATCATCATGCTAGCGGCCGTAAGTGAGCGCGGGGACCCCTGGATCGCCAGCGGCCTAAACTCGCGATCACGGTCACGTCGGCTGCTGCTGCTAACTCCTCCGTCGACGGTGACAATTGGTGGACTAGTAGTACAGGTATTACTGAGTCGGCTGTCTTTTAACAACGCGCGCCGTCTCTTGGGTCCAAGGGTGGGGCGTGTACCACTTTGTGGGAGGAGTCTAGTTGTACTTTGTGGTGAGCTACCGCTGCTGCTGCTGCTGGGTCTGGAATACTTGTCGACCTTGTTTTTTGTTTTGTTTTTATGCTTGGGTTGAGAGAAACCGCGCCGCCTTCGTTCTCGGGCCATAGCTAAGGTTTGGAAATCGAGTTTAGGAAGGCCTTTTAACAAGGCCTTACGCGATGCAATAGACGAAGCAGTAGCAGTAGTAGTAGCAGCAGTAGCAGAAGAAGAAGAAGAAGAAGAAGAAGAAAAAGAAGAAAAAGATGCAAACATGTGTTGACTTTTTAACGGGGAAGAGGCCAAGAACGGCACAAGTTGAGGTACACTAGACGGAGAAGCGCCGCGCAGAGGCGAGGTATGGAACGCTTGGTACAAGGGGGACGAATGGATGATTGATGAGAATGAGGTACCGGAGTGCCTTGTTGGTGTAGAGGGGGAAGAGAATTTGGGTGACGAAGATGAGGCAAAAACAGATGGCGACATGAAAGGAGCAGGAGGAGGAGGAGGAGGCGAGGACGAGATAAAGTCATGGACAAGCAAATTGGGGTCAATATGGTAGCGGTCAGATTGGAACGGTGAGAGCTCAGTGAACAGAGTAGGAGGAGGTCGTTGGGAAGTAGGCCGTTTGGGAGTCTGTGGGGGTTGTGAGAAAGTGGTGTCGTTGTTGGTAGGAGGGTCAGCAAAGATCTTGACATCATAACGGGATGAGGATGGTGATGATGGCTGTTTAGACCGTGACCTCGGTGTCACCGAACCACGCGCAGTTGTAGAACGGTTACTAGAAGCTGTAGGACCCGAAGACTTGCATGGGACAGATTCAGTAAAAGGATCAGCCAGTGTAGTTGTTGGGGAGTCAACGGTTGTCAGAGATACAACGTCTCCAAGGGGATTAAACGGTTGCTGGGTTATAGGGATCTTTCTTGGTCTTCCACGTTTCCTTTTTATGGGCAACTGTTGTTGTTGTTGTTGTTGTTGCTGGGGTACAGAAGTAAAATTCATGGTATCGTCGTCGTAACGAGAATACGAGAGAGAACACGAGAGAGAGAGAGAGAGGGTAAGCGGTTGAAGAGAGACTGAAATTAATCCTTTTCTTAAGAGAACAGAAGAACAGAACAAACGAGAGAGAGAGAGAGAGAGAGAGAGAGGTTGGTTGAATAGAAAGTAAATGGAAATAAATAAAAAAGTGGGTTTTTGGCGTCTTTATAAATGAAAAATGAAAAATGAAATTTAACAAAGCGCGTTTTTTATTTATTTATTTATTTATTTATTTTATTTGAATTTTTATTTGAATTTTCAATTTAGTCTAATACAGCAATGAACCATTACACCAGTGAACACCAGTGAACACCATCTCTAGAGCTCCTTCAATGACCCTCTCAGAAGCCTCAAAAATTACATTTTAATTACAGTATAAAATGGTTGCCATTGCTCTCTGATATATCTCAACACAATCAACCCACTCACACACACGCGTTTATTTACTTATTTACACTTTTTTTTTTTTTTGTCTCTTGTTTCAATTTAGTGACATAATAAGTTCTATAAATTTAATAATAAAAGGATTTATTTAATCTAATTAACCCCCCCAATAGGCAGTCTTGGAAACTCTTTTCGTGTCCTACTCGCGTATATACGTGTTTGTTGTTAGACTAACTAGCTTAATTGAATTCCCTAATCAAGATATTCCTCATGTCTAATTGGTCAATACGTAATTTTCCCTAATTTTTCCTAATTGGGCGTTGGCGTTTATGGATTGTCATGACAACAAAAAAAAGATATAGTCTAGACTACAGCTGTATATACGCGTACCATTCAAACGGTACCCTCCACCTCGTGCATCACTTCAATCACCAGCTTATTGAAAGCCTCAGGGTTGTCCAAGTAGATATGGTGCCCCGCATCCTCCACCACATGCAAAGGTGCCGCCATGCCCGTGTGCTTTCGGATCTCCGTCACCGCGTCGACCCCGCCCGCCACATCCATCCAGTCGTTCTGCCCGTACACCCACACTGTCTCGCACGGGATATCCTTCGCCCGCTCCGCCAACGGCCACCGAGCATGCGCTCCCGGCGCCAGTATATAGTTGAGCGCGTACTCGCCGGACCCTGGCGCGTTGAAAATCATGTACACGTAGCGGTGCAGCGCTTTGGCCTCGCGCTCCGGCAGGTTGGCAAACCGCCGCGACGTCCACCCGGATACCACTCGCGGCCCGAGAGGACCCGTACCGCGGACCAGGAAAAACGGCGACACGTTCTGTTCCCACAGGTAGTTGAACCACCCGGGGATCTCGACGGACGTCTTGGGAACGACGTCGGCAGCGTCAGAGAGCCCCTGCGCGCGCCGCATGCCGGCAGAGATGGAAAACGGCGACCGCGGCACGCCCGCAGGCGACACGAGGACCAGTTTTTTAATATGCCCGGGGTACTTGGTTGCGTACGCAGACGCAATGTACGCGCCCATGGAGTGCGCCACAAACGTGAACCGCTCGAGCCCACGGGCCTTCCGCCACGCTTCCAGCGAGTCAATGAAAAACTTTTCAGTCTCTTTAATCTTTTCGTACGGCTCGCTGGCCTTGACCACAAACTTGGGGCGCGCGGACCGTCCGTAGCCCAGCAAGTCCAGTGCGTGCACGCGCCAGCCAGGCACTGCCGACAGCGCATCGAGGTTCTGGTAAAAGAATGCGAGGCCGGCGCCGTAGCCGTGCAACACGACGAGGTCGTTGCTGGCGGGGGTTTCGGTCTGCGTGATTTCAAACTCGTTGATCCAGTTGCCGTTTCCCACGTCGACCTGCAGCGAGCGGGCGGCTCTAGTGCCATCCTGTTCGGGGTAAAACGGAAGAGCCGAGAGCACGTCGTGCTCTGCCTCTTGAACTTTGGTACGGTTGGTCCACTGCTCGTAGGCCTCTGCCAACGGGAGGGGAAAGGTGTCCGAGAAGAACTTGGTGAACGGAATACCTGTAGACGGTGGGTTTGACTCCATATCCAATATGCTGGGTTGTTTAGTAGAGCCATCTATATCCGGCTGGCGGCTGTTGGGATGGTTATGGGAGGAGGAGGCAGCAGACCCATTAAGGCCTGCGAAGGACGAGACGGGCATGACATTGTTGGAAACATCCTGCATAGTCTGGCGCGCCTTCGCCACTAACTGCTGCGTGTGAGTGGACGGCTGCTTCTTGTTGGGCACGTTGCGCAGCGGGCGGAACGAGGAGAAGCGTCTACAAGAGCATCTCTTGAGAGCGGACAAGAGAGTGGGTGCCGAGATGGGCACGGGAAAGGCCACTTGGTGTGAAATGGTGGCGGCTGTACGAGAGGAATGCGAGAAGGTTGTGGCTAGCTAGAGCTGCTGAAGAAATGAAATGAAATGAAATGAAATGGAAAAAAAAAAAAAAAAAACTTGTTGAGAAAGAAATGTTGACGAATCAGACTTGATCGGGAGGCTTTAGCCAGAGCAGCAGTACGTGTCAGTCATGTATTAGCAGTAGGCGATTAAACGATTTGTTAGCATGAACAACGGGGCGACACGAACAGAACAAAAAAAAAAAGGGACCCGGGGTGTTGAAGCAAAATGTTGTTAGTGCAAGATATCGCGAGTTGAGTTGTTGGAAGGTGAAGAAATGAAAGAAAATTTAAGAAAAAATTGAAAATTTGTGACGCAGTTAAAACAGGCCGAGAACAGGAAATAGTACACAACAGAGGTCATGATGTTATGCAGTCATTGGTGAGTTTGGGGCGTCACGTGGATTCCCATGGCAACCACCAGCCAATCAACGTAGAGCGTGGGTTACAAACACGGCAATTAAATAGTCCGGTGATTTACTACGAGAGCAAGTTGTAGCTACGTATTTCCACCCTATCAGTGCCCTACTTTCACCCTACTTCCACCCTATCAGTGCCCTACTTTCACCCTACTTCCACCCTACTTCCACCCTACTTCTACTACACATTTACGTACTGAATTAAAAATATATATAACCTCACAAACAGCTGTAGTAGCAAGTTACTAGCAACACATTCAAGTTCAAGTTCAACTGTAGCCTACTCGGATCTGCTCTTCAGCGCTCAGCGCCTACTTCACCTACTAAGCACATGGGTGGCTGGCTTGCCAGTGCATGCTCGTCACAGTGTTCACACCAAAAAACCCAATTTCAACGGTCTTTTCACCGAGTCCGACGAGTCGCGTCTTCTGCGTCGTCTGCCTTCTGCGCCTACTGCATTTACAGCGTCTATCAAGTCGACCACGCACCACTCTTCAGCGCGTGAATAGCCCTAGTTGAAGCCAGTTGAAGCGTCCTTACCAGTTACGCCTGCCGCACTCAACCACACTCACACACTGCTAGGTAACCTACCCTAACCCTTTTATCACAAACGAATTCAATTCAAACCTTCTCCATCACCATCAGCAACTCCTCTATCGATATATCAACAGCAGCTACAACAACAACAACAACAACAACAACAACACACGCAATGCCGCCGCCTGTTAATAAACTGGCTACGGACTTGCTCCACCGGGCCTCATTTACAAAACGCACGGACAACTGGGACGCTGACTTTGACTGCGCTAGCGACGCCCTCTTTCGTTCCTCAGTCTCTTCATTCTCTTCCGCCTCAAGCGCTGACGCTCCTGCTGCTGCTAAAACGACGCCTGCTAAGCATTCACACTCGCGCCATGAAATGTCTGCAGCCGACCTGCTGGACGCGTTTGGGGACTGGGACGACGATGTCGGGCTTGAGGCTACCCCCACATATAAACTGGCCAAAAGGTTTGCCAACATGAAAATCAAAGACCGCGACGACAACGACGATAGTGGGTTCTTGCAAGACCTGCAGGATATAGATGACGGCTCTTTTACTATAAACAAACGCAACTCAAACGGTGCGCTCAAAACTACACTTACGGCCGGTGGAACTGTTCGCCGCATTGGTGCTGTAGGCGACTGGTCTGGGGAATTCACCGTCACCACGCCGAAAAAGCAGCAGAACCAGCAGCTGTACGACGACTCTGCTACCACAATCAAAGCAAAGCAGTACAAGTCTGGCATTGCAAGAAATAACAGTCTGATTAAAGGCACGTTTTTCGATCCCCCGTCCGCTACCCCAACCAAACGCAAAACGCGTACCAAAGCGAAGGAAGTGAACGAAGAAGAAGACTTTGCTATTGGGTTTGATGGTGACGCTTTTGGTGCGGTAGACGGCGGGCGGCTGCAAAAGTTTCAAACAAAGGCCCCACCCGCCGTCGAAGAAGATTTAGACAACATCTGGGGGGAAGAAAGTATGGGCGGGGTGACGGGATCAAGTCAGCGCGAGGGAACCTCGTCCCTTTTTTCGAGTAGCACCACTTCCAACACGGAAAGCGAAGTCGAAGGAGAGGACTTTCTCGACGGAGTGATTCTTCCTGAAGAAGCAGTTGATTTTGAACTCCTCCTGAAAAGGCACCAGCAAGAGGCCAGGGAACGCGAGCTCCAGGAGGCACCGGAAGGAAAGTTTGATAGCATTGGGAGCAACGAAACTGCCCGTCTTTCAATACCCAAAGATGAGGCCGCACTAGACTTTTTGGAAGGTTTTGATCTTGGCAAAGGCGAGCTCCTCAAGGACACGTTTGGCACGCTCCATCGCAATGTCAAAATTAAAGGCAAGCACGGCGGTAGCAAGTTGCAAGGCGTGTCGTTGGCGTCGTCGCCGTCTAAGCGGGTTGGGTTTGGCGTGAATTCTGACGGCAGCCAGGGATTCAACAAAATGGGTAACGTGAAACCGCCGTCCACGCTGCGTATGGAAAAGCTGCGCACAAAGAAATCCATGCCTGCTCTTCGATCTCATCTTCCGACGTCGTCGAATGAAGCCATTGAACTCGCACAACAAAAGAAAAAGGCTCCCCCGTTGTCTGTAGTCCATGAACAGAAACAACAACAGCAGCAGAAGCAGAAACGAGGTAGAGTACTGTCTGCAGGGCTCCGCAGTGTCCAGTCATTGTCTAATCTTAAAGAAATGGGGGCACCGTCGTCTCAGAAACTAGCACCTCAGAAACCGCGGTCAAGGTTTTCGAAAGCGCGTACGGGAAAGATTATAGGTGACGGAACGGAACTTGATGGGCTTGAGGACTTGCCTACGAACGAGACCCGAAAAATGTCGTACACAGTGCGGCATGGTACACAGCAGCAGCAGCAGCAGCAGCAACAACAACAACAACAACAACAGCCGCCTACAGTTTCGCGGAAACCGCTTGAAACTTATATGGAAAAGCCAATCAAAAAGAGTGTCAAGAAGCAACGTGTGCACAAGTCGACGAGAACAGGTGTGACGGGAGACAGTGGGAGCAATAAAAATAGTGGTAAGCTGGGGTTGATTAAGCAGCTGGGACCGCCAGTCTCGACGGTGGTGAAAGGGTACTCTGGGAACATGCATTTCAATGTACAGACGTATAGGTGGGAGGGCAACAACGAGGACCTGAACCGATTTGACAATGGCAATAATGGTAATGGCAATAATGGCAATAACAATAACAACAGCAATAACAGTACTAATCCCAACAACAGTACTACAAACACTAACAAAGCTCCAGGCCTGATTGCCTACATTTCAACGAAAGGAATCCAAATCGTTGGCGACATGGTGTTTGATCCGTCCAAGATGAAATGGATCAGTTTGCATCAGGATGCGGATGATGATCCGTTTGAGGGGGTGGATGATTTGGATGTTACGATTAAAGGTGGTGTTGGGCATAATAATGTAGCGCTTCACTTTTCGTCGCATAATGGGGATATGGCTGGAGTGGGTGCTTCTTCTTCTTCTTCTTCTTCGTTTTATAAAGAGGGTGGAATGCGCAATTATACGGATACGACTACTAGTACTATTAGTATCATGAGCAATTACAGCAGCAGCAGTAACAACAACAACAATGGCAGTAATAACAGCAGCAGCAAAAACAATAGCAGCAATATCAATAACAGCAATAACAGCAATAACAACAACAACTACAACAATAACAACTACAATAACAATAACAGCAACTACAGCAGTACCACCACCAGTCCAAGCAAACGAACAGCCACAAGCCAAAGCTCCCAAAGCACCCAAAGCTCGCGCAGCACCAACAACAACAACAACAACAACAACAATAATACAGACGACTACGCTGTCGGAAAAGAATTTGAAATCTCAGTCGACATGTTACGAAGGTTTAGGCACGAGGAAGCACGTTGGGATCATAAGGTGGCAGGATGGTTCCCGCCGGATGAGGCTTATAATCGGGAGTACTTGGGAGAGATTCGGACTATGGTTATGCGGTAAGGTGTGGGTGGGTGGTAGGTGGTGGGTGGTATTGAGAAGGGGCCTATAGGTTCTAGAGGTTCTATAGAGGTTCTATAGAGGTTCTAGAGGGAGAAGGAGAAGGGAGGGAAACTGTTTATACTGGGTTTTTTTGTTTTATTGTTTTTTATTTTTTTTTATTTAGGCGTCTCTTTTTTCAGTTCTTTTTTCGTACAGTATGTAAAATATTCCATAGTTTTTTTTTTTTTTTTTTTTTTTTTT
>JAJMKT010000553.1:0-12480 GCA_030563985.1 Geotrichum restrictum
CTGGAGTTCTGGCCAGTCTTGAGCTCTAGCCTCTAGTCTAGTCTAGTTTGACTCTTTAGAATTGAGGGTTTACGCACGCGGGTAACCTCTCCAGATTACAGTATTGAATCTACCGATATTGATATAAATCTTGATATAAATCTTGATATTGATATCTAGGATTCCAGATATACTGTACGTATAGTCTACCCCTCGGTATATATATCAGTCGCATTATGACATAGAGTCGCATAGAGTCGCAGAGTTATGTAAAGGAAGGGATAAAGAAAAAAATGCAGTCTAGCTATATAGTCTACTGTGCACTGTGCACTGTGCAGTGTGTGGCACTGTGTGCAATGCTAAGTAGCTGGGTAAAGAAAAAAAAGACTAGGCATTGCAAGCCTGGTAGGGACTATAAGGGGTAATGTTGAAATGGGTTGATCTCTTCCAGGTCCTGTTTCTGTTCCCTGTCAGTATAACGTTCCAGTGATATCATATATTCAATACCGGTATATATTTCATTCCCTTTCGATTGAATGATTGAATCTTATCATTTTGATTAGCTACCAACTTGCCTACAACCTACCAGTATAGTCTAGTCTTGATTAATGCGGTAAATTTAAATCAAAGAGGTCGGCACTGGGGGATATCTTTTCAAAAGGGGGCATTACAACTTGCTAACGAAATTGAAGATCGATATCAACGAAATTGACGAAATTTAAAAAATGAATGCTCCATTGCTCCCCCCCCCCCTTTAAATCGGTAGTAATGCGCAGTCAGTGTTATCGCTCAAAATTATATTTATTAACTTTGTTATACTGATACTGAGGCCCTCTGAGGCTCATTCCAACCACTTATCTCTGAATAAAAATAAGTCCTCCTGAGAAACAGTTTGAATGGTTATTGGGCTACGGGTCAAAGACCGTTAAACCACGG
This sequence comes from Geotrichum restrictum, assembly GCA_030563985.1. NCBI lineage: Eukaryota > Fungi > Ascomycota > Dipodascomycetes > Dipodascales > Dipodascaceae > Geotrichum > Geotrichum restrictum. The sequence goes on from JAJMKT010000553.1 coordinate 916, forward strand.
TAGTCTACGCAAATAAATTTCTGAAAACACCTCGTTTCATTCAATAATAATACAGTTATAGAAATACAAATGAACCAAGTGCACAAACTCCTTGCTTGTGCACCAAATAAATACTTTTTTTTTTTTCCCCCCACCAAAATTGTTCACCATCATGGCCTTTCTTCACGATTGCCGAGAAATCAAAAGAAACTCAAACATTCAGGGTTCTCTGCGCGGAGGACCGCCGGCTCTGACCAGTCGCTGCCGTTAGGCGCGCCTTATGCCGGCCAGGCGTGTCCTGCACAGTAATTCCCTTACTAGTGTAGTTAAACTTTCTTCTTTCGTAGCGTAGTGAAATCATTCACTGACCACGGGCTTGCAAGACGTCTCTTACAAGGATCCCGAATAGAAGCTCGAGTATAGAGGCTCAAAAGCATCCATTTCGTAGTCAGGGGATGAATAGTCAGTCTGAACCATTTTCTCGTTCAAAAATGAGTAGTCTCCCAGGTCTAGCGACTCCATAGTGGCTAGGTTGTTGAAAACAACCGAGTGAGAATGTTCCTTGCTTGGCTCGCTGGCCGACGCTGCTGATCGTGTTTACATACACATCATCGCTGCTGGATGATGCGACCGGAAATCCGACAAGCCAAACAGGGAATATTCTTCATCGGGGAGGGAGATGACGACATGGTCGTCGTCGTGTTCAGACTTGATCATAATGTCCAAGGGAGATGTAGTTGGGGAGCTAGCGACAGAGGACGACAGACTCGGAATGGACAAGCCACTTTCGGAGTGTGTGTCAGAGTCGTCAATGACGAGAGAGCAGGGGGATGTTGCTGTAGTTTGAGGCACAGATACAGGCTCTAATTTGGGAGGAGCCAGTGTGGCGGTAGGGGTTTTCGAGTCGACCTCTCTGAGGAACTTGGCAGTCTCAATAGAAGCCAAGCTACCGGCGGATTGGGCGGAGGTAATCATGTCCACAAGCTCCGAGAGCTTGTTTCTAAGGAACTTCGAGTGATTTGATGCTTGTGAGTAGTTGCTCTGTAGTTGGTGGACTTGGCTGTGGAGCTGGCCATTTTCAGTAGATAGAAAGACACACTTCTTTTCGAGGTCCTCGACGTGTCTTCGCTTCTTTTCACGGGAGGCATGGGCGGCCTGGCGGTTGCGCATAATTCGTTCAATTCGTCGCTGCTCTTTTTCGTCCTTGGTCTTTGCACGCTTTCTGGGAGGCAGAGCGCCGGGAGGAAGAGGAAGGGTCATGACTTCTTTACGTTTGTTTGATCCAGAAGTTGATGAAGAGAGCATGTCATCTTGGAGGTCTTCTATGGAGGCATCGCGAGAATCATCTAGATGATCCAGATGAATATCATCATCCATTAGGGGAGAATCTGAGATGTGGGATTCATTGAAGGAATCGAATTCAGGCGAGGCCGCAGCAGAGAGATCAGAAGGAGAAGACATGTTCAAACAGAGTGGTGGTGGTGGAGTGGACTAAAGAGCGTAAAGAGTGTAGAGAAGATGAAGTATGAAGATGAAGTATGATGATAAAGGAGAGAGAGAGAGAGAAAAAAATCAAGAAATGGAGGAGGAGGGAGAGATATATATAAATATTTCAGAGAAATTCAGACCATGAAATGAGGGAAATTGCTTTTTGAGGAGGTTATCAGTGAAAAGAGATTCCCCTGAGAATAAAGGCTGCAGTGGCAACCATGGCAGACTGTTTATAGTGATTTGGCGCTGATTATGGGTGATTATGAACGGGTATTCATGCAATGGGGGCTATAAAGGGGTGGAACATTTGAGAATATTATATCGTTATAGGATGAGAGATTGAGGTAGGGTAGGGGTCATTGAATAGGGTAAGTTTGGTAGGCTATTAGCGTAGTAGCGTTACGACCATAAACAAATTTATACTGTACCATAAAAATTAATACCATAGGAGCCGACTCGCCGAGTGAATTCAATTAATTAGATTCGACTGTGAAAAGATTAATTTCAAGAGATTTGACTTGAGATAATTCAAGGCAGCGAGAGCTTTGAGAGACATTTTGAGTACTACTACTACTACTACCGGTATACGTAGTACTGTAAACAAATAAACAATTGACTTCATCTCCCATCGTTATCGACCTTAAGTTAACCGCCTACAGTGCCCTACACCTAGTCTAGCTAGCGTATACAAGCTTACACAAACTTACAGTTCTGCTACCGTCGAGTACAGCAGTCAATCTTCACAACAAAATCAATTGTTAACTCTTTGTCCGTTCACAGACATGTGTTCACAGACATGTGTCCACACGTGTGTACACAACGTTTTGAGTCTTGAGCTCTTGAGCTCTTAAGCTCTTGAGGGCAATTGAGTCTCAACTAATTGTCTCTTTCAATTGTCTTTTTTTAATCATGAAATTTTGACTTGAAATATTCTCGCACTTTAAAAATAGCGCGTAGTCTACTGTACGTACTGTACGTACCGGCGTATACTTATTTTTATTCACTCGAGCCAAAAAGAAAAACTCCTTCAACAACAGCTGCCCCACAAGCCCACAAGCCCTTTTTTTTTTCCTTTTTTTCCTTTTTTACATGGCCCCAAATATTACCACTAGCCTATACGTAGTAATGACTATACTCAGCTGTAGAGTCAGTGTAGACTACTAGGCCTAGCTAGCTAATTTATCATGATAGATCAAGTTAGCCCACTCGCTTTTTCACTCACTCAACACGTCAAACAAGGGATAACCCCAATCATGTAATGATGATGCCATAATAAAAAAATAAAAAAAAATAAAAACACAGCCATCTTTTTCCGATATAATCTATATTGTAAATATACATTCTACCCAATCACACTTTATATCTTCTTTACATTTCCTAATTAAGAATTATCAGATCAAAGCGAAAAACATAAAAAACGACCTCCTTGATCGCGCGAATCAGACATTTCTGGAAACCACGGTAACTATGGCAACAGTGTGTCTCCTTGTTGCAAACAATAACAACAATATTGAATTCAATAATTGTTGTGTGCACGTTGATGATGCATGCCAGGAGCATAACAGGCAAAAACAGGCAAAAACAGGCAAAACAGGTGGGTCTAGCTCTGAAAAAAACAAAAAAAAACAAAAAAAAACAGGGATCGAATAAATCGAATTCAAATTCTTCTTACAATTTCACATCGCAATTGATATTCCACTCACCCTCGTTATAGTCTAACTACCAGTAGACTACGTACTTGTACTAATTATTTTTCACCCCCCGTTAGTCTTCAACCCCCGTTATTCTTCTGCCTATACGATCCCTTTTTTAAATGCTAATTTTTTTTTTTTTTCTTCATGGAATACCCCCCGGGCCCATAATTAAGGCTCCATTTCAATCTGCAAACTGCCGCGGAGGCCATCCTAAGGGGTAAATGCTGTAACTTGACCTATAGCGATATATAGTCTGGAACTTATAGTCTAGAACTTACAATAGACTAGATTTAGTCTACTTAGCTAGCAGATCGATGTTTACCTAGTAGCGCTCTAGATTAGCCCATGGAACTCATTGATACTAGGCAGCTTTTCTCTTCAGGCTACAAAAAATGTAGCCTAAAAAAAATTAATGACTAAGCATTTAGTCAGAACCTTAAATATTAGGCACATATCTCTCTGATAATTCTCAAAATTCGACTTTTATTCAGAAGGTGTTGTGGCGCAATGGTTAGCGCGTCGGTTTTCGGTCTTCTTAAATCAAATATACCGAAGGTTGCAGGTTCGAATCCTGCCAACATCGTTTTTGCTATGCGGTACATGGTGTCTGTGGACTCTTGCTGTGTGTGGAGTTTGAATTTTTGATTCCAAGCGCTTCCTTGGGAAATTTAAGGAAAGGAACGAGTGGAGTGGACTTCGTGGAGGGCCGGCGCTCTTTTTTTTTTTTTGTTTGAATTGATTTTTTTTTCATGCATTAAATTTTTCAGTTCCTTTAGGGGTCTAACTTCCTTATACAAGTAACATACTACGGTACTAGTTAGGCTTATAGCTAGCCTTATAGTATACGGCCTGGTTGAGGTGACGTGAGACAGGCACGTATACTGTATACGTACGGTAAATCTTCAAATCACCAAGCTGAACCGAATCAAGAAATGAAATGAAATATTTGGAGTACAGTACTGCAGTAAATTTAAAAGCTTAGGAAAATTGTATTGAAATATTCTTCCTGTAGGTAGCGGCTACTAGCCTAGTAGCTACGGTATCAGTATATACAGTATATTGTTGAGACTAAATAAGTTTCAAATATAGGCACTCAATTTCTAAACACTAAACCCTCTGCTAAGTTACTACATAGTACGTAATAGTTACTGATATATAGTATATTAGAGTACAGTAATAGAGTAATTAGAATAATTAGACAGTATTAATCTAGACTACATTGCATTGCCAGCTAGACTCTCTAGACGAGGTCTCTGCTATCTAGACCAGACGGCCATGGGATAGACGTCCATACTTTTGAGCTTTGGGACGTTTACAGTCTGGTTGACATACCAAAGGAAAAAGTTTTGAAACCTGATTTCAAAGGGTTTGTCTCGTACGCTGGCCTAGCCAGCTAGCAGCTAGCATATCATACTTGGATATATGAGCACAGAGATGGTTAATTCATGGACCTCTACTAGTCCTCTAGTACCGATTTGTGCTTGATGAGGATACTTGTAGAGCTCCTGACAGACATTGTGAATGCTCAACTCATTGCAAGACTGACTATAGACCAGACTAGACCAGACTAGAAATTTTGATCATTTTAGACATACTGTAGTAATTGTACCAAGCTTGGAGCAATATTTTTCAAGCATACAGTACGTAGCTTTAGCCCTACACTGACCTACATTAGACGCCAATAGACGGGTATAATATATATGGCAAAAGTATTGTATGGCAGTGTATGCCCAACTTTCAAGACGTTCAAAGTGAAACAGTTTGAGGGAATGGACCGGAAGATGCATTGTAATTGGCGGCTGTAGGTGGATTGTAGTCGTGCCATTCGTTTCAGTAATAGAACTTATATTGCAGTGCACTGTAGCAGCTGTGTATTCTTCATAGTAGGCAAGTTCACAGAGTTCACAGAGTAACAGAGTTAACTCTTCCAAAGACTTGAACTTGAATTGACCGACAATTGTTAATTATAACTGGCACGAGAGCCTGGACAATCGTTGAGTTTAAAAAGTGTCAGTTCAACTGTTCAACGGCTTTTATTATTATTATTATTTTTATTACAGTGCTGTATTTCATGACGTCTTTAAATATTTAGAAATTTTAGACCATCTAAATTTAGAGCGATGCTATTTTGTGTTAACTTTTTGAGTGGGAGCCTAGGTTGGTGATATTTTTAAGCGTTTTAGTGATAACACTGAATATCACACAGAATTTCTGAGTGAAACATCACCAACAAGTTGGCAACAACCATGGGCCATGGCGATATCATGATTTCTGGATTAATGATTAATGACCTGTGACTTCCGACTTGTGCCTCCTAAAGCTCTGATCAACAGCGATTATAACAGCTGGGGCTCATGAGCTTTCTGAATTAATCGTTTAAACTGTCACGTAAAAGTCCCAAAATAGATTATTTCCCAACTATGGTACGCACGTCGCACTGTATTCCAACTATTCTTGCCATGAACTGCCATGAACTGAACTGCCATATGAACCATGATCACGTCCATAGCTCTTGGTAATTACGTTGTTTAACTTGGTCAGTCCTCGCTTCATTCATTTTCAAATGTCGATGTGCATGACCCTCTCGGACTACGCCTACCCTATTCGTAGCCCGTAACACGGACATATGTACGTAGCTATTGTAATATACTGATCTGATGATGAATTCCCTGGCTGGGTTAACTGATTTGCTTCATTTGTCTTAAGAATCAGACGAGATTATTATTTCCCTACTTCAATGTTATAGCAGTAGCTATAGACATACCGGCACATGATAGTAACCACGGATCTGGTCACTTGTTTAGTATGAATTCTGAGCAATTCCAGTGAGAACGCCGAACGGTGAGAAGTGAGAAGTTCACTGAAAACATCAATCACATTGAATACTATCAGCATGCTTAAGTTTCACTACTTGCACCTGATCTTGTACAGTATACAGGTCCAAAGTTAACACACCACTTGAAATACAATACCATCACTGTGGCATCACAAATCCCCTGGATCCCATCACAAGGCACCAACCAACGGCCCGTGTGCTTTGTGGGTCCCGCTTTAATCGGACATTCTGAGCGTGTTAGGAGCGAGATAGGTTCAATGATTTCAGAGAAATTGTTGTGAGCTTGAGATATAAAATGTCTCTCAAGTCACTGAAATCGCTGCTTCATCTTTAACTAGCTTCAAATTATAACTGAACATACCGGTATAACATTATCAGCAAACACCAAACTACAAACTACAAAATGGCAGCGACAATGGTCTTGACAAAAACAGCAATAGCATCACCAACAACTCTTACGATGCCTGCAACAGAGATTTCCACCATTTCAAAATCCACATCCACGACATCGTGGAATGCCGTTTTCTTTCCGTGCAACGATCTAGACCGACTATTGACAACCAGCCTCTCATTCCTGCAAGATGAGCTCCCATCGTCTTTCAGCAGTAGCAGCAGCACCAACGCCAACACTAATTCCAACATCAACACCAATTCCAGCACTTTAAGCACAACCCCACCTACGGTCCAAATAACAAACCGTGCCTCACACGTAATCCACGACTTTGCCCTTTTCAAACCCAAATACCAGTGCGGCCGCGACGTGCTTGTTCACAAAAAGGGGAGCACGACGCCTGGAAATTTGTTGCTGCTCAATCAGGACAGGTTTCTGAAGCTCATGGATGCTGTGCTGGATGAGGGATCCATGCTGAGTCGGTTGAATGCAAAAGTGTCTGTTAATTGTGAATCGCCTGACAACAGTAACTCTGTATCACCCTCAACAGCAGCAGCGATGGCGATAGCGGCAAGTGGTGCGAGTGGTACTACGCATGCATATGTGTGGAATGGAAATTGTAGGATTGGAGAGTGGGAGCATTTGTGAAGCTCTTGAATAAGTCAAGTCAATTAAATCAATGAAATCATGATCAATGAGATCTGGCCATTGGAATGGTAGTCTTTAATAGTCTATTTTTTTTATTTTACCATGTGACGCGTTCGGATCCATGATCACAAAAACCTGCATTTTTATCTTTTTATTTTTTTTATTCAATTCATTCCCCTTTCATGTATAACAAACCTCGTCTTTCTCTGACTTGAAATCTCCCCAATTGTTAAACCAAACAGCTCAATTAATACAATGCTCAACATCCGACACGGTCTTCGTGCTTTTAACAGCTCTTCTTCTTCTGCCGTTGCAACAACAGCAGCTCGCCACTTTTCCTCATCCGCTGCCCGTGGCAATGTCGCAAAACTCACTCTCATAGGACGCATTGGCAACGACATTACTGAGCTCAGCTCTCAAGGTGGTCGCAAGTACATAAAGTACTCGTTGGCTGTCAAGACTGCAAAGGAGCAGACTTCGTGGTTCAATGTAGCTGTGTTTGACGAGAATGCAATCAACTTTATGACCAACTATGTCCAGAAAGGGTGAGTGTGTTCAGTGCAATTACAACAAAATCATGATTCAGGTCCACAATAAATAATTAGGGACGACGAAGACTAACTTGGCGCGCTTTTAGAAACTTGGTGTATGTTGAAGCCAACGCGTCTATTCAGCAATACGAGACTGAGGATGGTTCAAAGCGATCTTCAATCAATCTTGTTCAGCGTAAGTCATGGAACCATAACCATAACAGAAAGAAAATTCATATTAACTCTCTTATAGAATCTATCAACAAGCTTGCTGGGGTTCGTGCTGATAGGGCCGAAGCAGAAGCAGAAGTTGAGCAATAAATTTTATTTATTTATTATAATGAAGAAATAATGAAATTCCGAGTTGTGCTGCTAGATCTATATACAGGTAAACTATAATGATTAGCCATGATCATGATGGGGTTGATTCTGATAGTACTGTACTTAGTGTACTGTACTTTAAGAAGTTCAAGCTTAATAATTCATTTGGCTTCATTTGAAATGACGAACTAGGAATACACAATAACCTCCAACCACACTATAAACGGTCAACCCCAATAGCGCGAACTTTGCGTACCCAAACGAGTACAAGAACACAACCTCATGAACCGATACTGGGTACTTTGTAATTTTGACATGCAGCGCAGGTTTGCCGTTACTGCCGGGTTGGTTCAAATGCTTGTACAAAGCTTCAGGACTAATATCTGCCATTTCTGGCATATTGTTGTTGTTGGAGTTGTCCAATGAATTTTTGCCGAGGGACGACGTCCTTGCACGAAGGAAGAAATAAAAGGTGGAGGTAACTGAAATGAGCCAGAGAATGGGACATACAAAACCCCAGAAAAAGAACTATAGATTTTTGTCAAGTAGGTTAGATATATATATACCGTATGTTGTAATCTTTTTACGCTGGAAAACCGTATTGAAAAAAACATATGGAAAACATATGGAGAGCAGATGAGAAAAAAAAAAAAAAACAATTTGTTAAGAGCAGTAGATTGTAAAACATACCTTGTGTTGATTTCTAACCAGAAAATTGTCCGAAGGAACCAAGGCCCTATGGAACGCACGGCTGTCTAGACAATCTTCTGCTTGATAGCTTTTGTTACTGAATCTCAACGCTTCCATTTTAAATCAAATCCTTGTATTAAGTGATATTCTCGAAATTGATATTCTTGGAAAGTTTAGCTGATCGATGCTGTTTTTCAATTCTAGATCTAGATCTTTCAACTCGGTATATAACATATATAGCCATAGGCTACACATAGCCTTACATAGGCCTGTAATTGAAAAAATAACAAGCATTAGAGAACCTATCCATTGTTGAGTCCTCTTTGAGCTTGAACAATGGTGAAGTTCAAGTTGAAGTTGAAGTTGATGATGTTTTGGGTTTTGGTGTTTGGTGTTTGGTGTTTGGTTTCAAATTATAATACCAGATCGACTCCCCGTCTGTCCCATAATCATTTATCCTGTGTGGGCGCCTTGGCTCGCACTTCAGCTGCAGTACAGTAGGTGCGAGGCTGGTTCCTCGTTTACCCTACCTCCTAACCCTGCAAGCCTCACACTCTCTCTGCGAGTATATCGGATCGCCGGTTCTTCAAATAGAAGGACTTCTATAACACCTAATTAAGTATGGCAAGGTCGGGGTTAACTCTCCCTTACCTAGCTTTGCTTCCTGAGGGTACTTGTATGTTTTTGATTTTTTTCAGATTTTTGGTGCAAAGCCTGTTCTATCTCGCGTTGGTTGGGAGTTAACTTTGAGAAGCTTGTGGGTGGCGTTACATCGATCTCTCTTGTTGCAGCAATTTAAAATTGTCGTTTTGATGCTTACAGCAGTATCTGTTTGGGGATGGATTAGAATGCGAATTGTTTTAAGGGAAACCAAATTGCAAGTAGACGGTACCGCTTCACACAGCTGAATTTTGCAATGCGAATATTGTTTTAAGGGAAACCTAATTGCAAGTAGACCGGCTTCACACAGGATTTTTTAGCTTCTTGACCTTAACTTCGATATCAACATCTGTTGAACATTTCGACAACACACTTCTCTTGAACTACTATTTTCTTTTATTATTTTTACTTCCTGATCAACCTGAACAATGCCTCCTAAAGGATCTACGTCAGTGAGTAATTTGGCCCTCGAAAGAGACGAACCCAGTGACAGCGATTACAGCGACGAGGATGACCCCCAAGATGAGGTTAACGACCTTCCACCGTCTCCTCCTACCGTAAGACGCCAGGCACGAAGTTCTGTCCCTAAGAGGCGCAAGTCTACAGGATCTTTTGACATTGATAAAGGCAACGACTCGTCAACCGCTGTCTCGACTGCTCACGACGAAACGGATGTGACCGACACTTTTCCCGAATTTCTGATGGAAAAACTCCCTTCTTTTGCGCACGACATTGACCACCTCGAGAAAACCATGGCTAACACGTTTTCTCTCAAACAAGAGGTTAGACAGTGGATCCATAAACTGATGATTTCCGAGGAGGAACTTTCTGTCCAGAATATTAATGATGGCAAAGACTTCGAGGACCTTATCCGTTTCCTTACCATCATCCAGATTGCGTACGTGGAAGGCGATTTGACAAAGGAGTTATTAATCGAAGCATGGCACGACACCGACCCCACGACTACACCCAGTGATCAATCTAAGTTGGAGTCTGAAGTACTTGAGGCGATCCTTGATCACAAATGGGAAAAGAGGGATGACGTGAAGGATAGGCAGGGACGAGATGACCTTTACCTAACCTTGGGTTTGCAATTATTGACCAACAAGCACCAGAGATTTACTCTCACTGCCCTTTGCTTGAACCTTGCCTTTCAAAAATTGTTTTACAGCGGCAAAGGCCCCAACGCGAAAAGCTATTATTCGAATCCATTCATCCAATTCTCTGAACAAGTCGCACGGCACGAATTCGATAGTTTTACCTACGAAGAGTTTGACGGTCGCATCCACGAATTGGCGAATGCCGGAGAACCCCTCGCTGCCCTCGATCACATTGCTGGCCAAGGATGGCCTGGCTTTGGTGCATTCCGCGCCCAAGTCGAGAAGTACGTTGCGTCGTCCCCCTTCAAGACAATTGAGAACAAGATTATTGCCAAGGATAAGTCTTACATGGCAATCTTTCGTGTCTGGGTCCCTAATGTTATTTGGGCCAGAGTGATGCGGAAAGGTGAGCCAACTTCGATTGAAGATTTGATTAAGAAGGTTGAAGCTTATGAGCACTACAGCGTATTTCAGGAAGATGTGTTTAGAGAAGAGTTTGGGATTCCGATCAAGTATACCACTGGTTTGGATTTTCAGGATCCTGATACCTTTCATTTGTTGAAACCGGAGTTTCAAACCAAGCATCAATTCAATCTTTTTCGATCGTACAATATGTCCAAAAAGGACGTACCGGTATTGTACCGCGGTTGTACTGTTCCCAGATTTCTTCCTGAATTTGTTGAGGAGAACACGAATCGCGTCCAATATTCCTCTCCTCGTCCTGGTAACAGCTCCAATCAGGATTTTCGTGGTAAGAATCGCAAGTTTAACAACAACAGTTATGGTAAAAATTCTTATGGAAAGAATTCTGTTGCGAAGAGTGCAGAGGATGGCGCACCCCCGAACAAGGTTGCTAAGACCGGGCGTCGCCGTGGACGTAGAGCTGGTCGATAGGGGAATGCAAACCCCTCAAAAACAGACTGTTTCAGAGTACGTTAAGTATTATCTGCCCAACTTTGAGAAACGAATGACATTCCTAACTAACAATTCAGTGCTGGTTCCTATATGGCTATGAGCCCATGACAGTAGTGTTATAGTCCAATAATCATTTATCCTGTGTGAGCCTTGGCTCGCACTTCAGGTGCGAGGCTGGTTCCTCGTTTACCCTACCTCCTAACCCTGCAAGCCTCACACTCTCTCTGCGAGTATATCGGATCGCCGGTTCTCCTAATAGAAGGGCAAGTTCTTTCTATAAACACCTAAAGTATGGCAAGGTCGGGATTAA
>JAJMKT010000554.1:0-12468 GCA_030563985.1 Geotrichum restrictum
ATACAGTATCATATATATATATAGCAATTTGCAAATACTGTATAGTACACTGGGAAACCAATTGCAATACATGACTACCGGTAGTAGTACGCGTACAGCTACGTGCACAGATATTTTATTTTAAACTGAGGGGGGAGGAGGGCTTTGAAGACTAAAGACTGGGGATACAAGAGTTTGATGATGTTGTTGCAGAGAATTGTAGGGATGAAGGAGGTTTTATATATAAACAATCGAGTACTAGTATTAGTACTAGTACTGTACAGCTGTAGAAGAAGAAAAAGAAAAGAAAGAAATTAAAAAAGAAAAAAGAAATTATGCAACATTTCTTCTGTTGTTATTTTTTTTTTTTTTTTTTTCTTTCATGGCAACAACCGACAATTGATTAATATCATACGAGTACAAATGTCTTAATGCAGATGTATGCATACTGTATATCTGTGCATAAAATAAAAGCAAACATAGAAAAGGTTAGACAACTAAAACCTTTCTTTTTTTTACAGATTTGGGTTTAGCCTTAGTTAGGAATTGAATATCTTTATAAACCGTTTCCATCCGAGTTGCCTAGTGTTTTATATGACTATTCATACTTTTTTATATCACTACACGAGTCAAATATATCCAATCGGAGCTTTTCACGCGTCGAGATTTGGCCTCATTCATGACAAGCAAGGTGTGGAGATGTGATTGGATGGTTATTTCAGCCGTACCACACAGTAAACAGTCTTAATATACGTAATTCCGGTCCCTCGAGCCTTCGGTTCTCAGAATTCAACCTCTCACTACCGGTTCTCACTCTAGATTAGGCGAGCTCCGACCCAACAACAACTACTTCAGTTCACAGAAGTTTGAACTGTTTAGTGTTCTGTGTTCAGTGTTCACAGCTAGCTAGCTAGACTCAGCGCAAACAGACCCATCGATCAAACAAACACTAGAGCTCTCGTACTCTCAACAAGTGACAGCAGCATCAGACAGCTTAGAGTCTAGCTATAGACTATAGTCCAGTCTAACTAGCTAGCTGCTAGCTACAGTAATTAGAAGCACTGGACTAAAGTAAAAAGGTACTCATGGCGCCATAAACACATATTCAGCTAGTAGTGCAGGGGTTCTGACTATTCAAGAACCTCATGGACCTCATAGTAGAGCTCATACAGCTAACTTAGTTATAAGGTATATAGCACTCATGACTTTATGCAAATATTCAGGAGAGCTGTCTTTATATGACCTTGGCATTATAGACTAGGCCAAGTGTTGACGTCTACCCCTCCTCAGTGAGTCCTCACTATTTCAAAGATTGTTGATTGTTCGTTTACTTCCACTGTGGTGGGTCTGCTAGTGAGTAGTAGTGGTCGACTCGACTCGACTGTAGTAGTGATTGTACGTACTGTAACTGTCGAGATCTGTAAGACTCGCAGCTGAAAAATAGATTCCAATCCCAGGGTGAGGCTGAATACCCCCAACCCAACTTTATCAGCAGTCACTTCCGAAATAGGAAACCCTGCACCCGTACATTACATCACAAGCGTATATTACATCCTAACCAACTCTTGCACTCACGCGCACTCAACCTTTTTTTTCCTTTCTCCACCAGCTTCTGACGAACGTCTGTATTTTGAAATCCCGTTTTTTGAAATAGCACGCAACACAAAATGGTTATCGGCAAGAACAAGAGACTCAGTAAGGGAAAGAAGGGAATCAAGAAGAGAGTCGTTGACCCCTTCACCCGCAAGGACTGGTACAACATCAAGGCCCCTACTACGTTCGAGAACCGTGATGTAGGAAAGACTCTTGTCAACCGCTCCACTGGTCTCAAGAACGCCAACGACGAGCTCAAGGGCCGTATTCTGGATGTCTCCCTTGCCGATCTGCAGGGACAGGAGGACCACTCCTTCCGCCGCATTAAGCTCCGTGTCGACGAAGTCCAGGGCAAGAACCTGCTCACCAACTTCCACGGACTTGATTTTGCTTCCGACAAGCTGAGATCGTACGTCCGCAAGTGGCAGACTCTCATTGAGGCCAACGTCACTGTCAAGACCTCTGACGAGTACTACCTCAGAATCTTTGCCATTGCTTTCACCAAGCGCCAGGCAAACCAAATCAAGAAGACTGCTTACGCCCAGTCGTCTCAGATCAGACAGATTAGAAAGAAGATGTCTGAAGTCATGGTCAGAGAGGCCTCGAACGTCACTCTTGCCCAGCTCACCTCTAAGCTTATCCCTGAGGTCATTGGCCGTGAAATTGAGAAGGCTACTGGCTCCATTTTCCCCCTGCAGAACGTTCATGTTCGCAAGGTCAAGCTTCTCAAGCAGCCCAAGTTTGATCTCGGTGCCCTGCTCGCTCTCCACGGTGAGGGCAGCAAGGAGGAGACTGGCAAGAAGGTTTCTAGAGAGTTTAAGGATGTTGTGCTGGAGACTGTGTAATTAACTAATTGATACATGTGATTGAAGATGAGTACGAGGAGCGTAGGTGTGGATGGTTTGTGTAGGCCTCGATTGTCGGTGGCTGTGGCTTGTTTTTTGCTTGAAACGAAAGAGATCTAGCGAGCCATGTCCTATATTGCAGGACATTAATTTCGGCTACAGCGAATACAGCCATATGGAAAATGAATATGAAATATGAAATATAGACAGGCAATTGTTGGAGCTTTAAAAGAGATCTTTCACGTCAAAGATCTTGATTGCATGTATGCAGTACGTACAGTATTTGACCAGACTCCTGGCGTAGAGTAGTGCTTCAAATGAAATTTAGAGATGGCGCCAGCTGGACTGTGAGCATACAAGCATATCAAGTTGTCTGGTTTCACTGGTTTCACTGGGCCTAAGACGCTGAATTGGAGTACAGTTGAGCCACAGAACCAGATGGTTTCTGTGCTTGTTAATAATATTCGAGATATCGATATCGATCATAAAAAAAATATAGAAATGTCCTTTGTTTAAGAGTACATTGTTCAAGAGTACAGTACGTAGTATTTTACCAAGGGCAGGCCCTGCTGTAACAGACACCGTATGTCTTGACTTGGGATATCTTGAGAGTATCGTGTGCACATGGTTCCAGTCTTTTCTTAGACTACTACACAATATTGCAATGAATATGCATTGAAGAAGGCAAATGATTTGGCCTCGGAGCAAAAGTGATTGGAGATTTTTTGGACTACAGTATTCTCCATATGAAGGCGGAAAAGCATTGCTTATATAGCAATACCATTATTACCAGCACCCTGGAATCCTGGATAATAACCTACTGTATATAGCTGCTCGAGTACGTACGTAGTCTAAGACTCTACGTAGCGCTAGCTGGTGCGCAGTTGGTGGTTCTTGCGTATCGCGATCTGGCATTCAGGCATTGCAAAATATTAATCTAACGATTTTTGGCAAACTGGACCAAAAGGAGCAAAAAACCAAAAGGAGCAAAAAACATGGAGAAGGGAGCTCGGCCTGTCTGCGGTGTCTGAAGAAGAGGTCCGGAGAAAGGGTTGGAGAAGCTTAAGGTCTGAAGCTCTACGTAGAAGGCTAGTAGAAGCCTATAGAAAGAAAGGGAAAAAAAATATTAAATATACAGCTGTACACTGAGTGACTGAATATATACAGTACTTGTATATTTAGTTCTGGAAGTATCTACAGTTGCGTCAAGGGTCTGATATCAACTCCATCAACAATTGTGAACAAAGGCTATAGATCTCAGACTACATAGATATCAGACCAGACTGGCCAGACTAAAGACTATACTGGTACTGTATAGGAATGTTTAAATTTGTTGACTGGTACAGCTGCTCTCCTTTTTCTAGTTGCAATTACTTGATCTGTGGCATTCCATGCCATCCATGCCATCCATATGGTCTAGTGACTCTAGTCCATATGGTCTAGTGGAGGCTCGACCTATACGTATTAATTAATTTTTATTTTTAATTTTTGATTTACTGTGGTATATATAAAGAGACGAACTCATCTCCGTATATCCCATGGGTTTTGACCGGTCTTACTTTAACATTTGCTTTAACATTTCGTTTCTTGAGAATTCGCTAAAATGTCGTCTAGAGACTCTAAACTACAGCACCAGTAACTAAGCACTAAAACTCAAAAGTTTATACACGCATGAAAACTGAAAACTGAAAACTGAAAACTGAAAATTGAAAATGGGAAATTTCTTGAATTCGGAGTTGAATATTACACTGTTAATCACTGATTAGACCAGTTATCGCAACTCGCCAGTTCTTTGTGTGGCGGCTGTAGCCTATAGTCTAGTCTACGTAGTAGCCCTAAGGCCCCCTAACTATTCTGCAGAGATTCTGTATTTAGGGTTTCATGATCATACAGTAATCACAACTTCACAAGCACATACTGTATGTGCACGGTTTACTCGCGGCTGGTTATCTTGGTTACAACCTAACTTACAGGTACTGTACTGTAGTTTGTTGGTAATTGGTGGTTCTCTTGGTCATAGCTGTACACTGACCACCAAGTTCTAGTCATTCTACCCCGGTAAACGGCGGTTGTTCCTAAAGTTGGGCTGAGGCATGCGCAGATAACTGGCAGCCGTATACGTTATATTTTCAGCTGCACTTGCTCCGTAGCCTAGAGTCTTACCGGTAGACGGTAGACCCTATACGTAGTAGAGTCTATACTACGTACTGTAGTAGACTTATGTGTAGAAAATTGCAGTACAGTGCGTACTAGAAAACTAGAAATGGTAATATTTTTGACAAGGACAAGGGCCATAGTTGCACGCGTTAACGATTGCTAAACCTTGTCTCCTGTGTGTACGACAACTTGATCTTTAAATTGTGTCAACTATTGACTAGTATTGACTATAGCTATAGACGAGTACAGGGCCTAAAGGGCCAGGCTACAATAATTACATTTTCTTATCACCACTTGCAACCACTGCCACCTAGACTTGTGTGCAAATACTTTGATTGAGACTATACGTAGCTAGGGGTCTGGAGACCTCTGGAGTCCGAACTGGTCTACATTTGTTAACTTGCAAAGTACGTACTTGCGGCAACAACCACACACCCCTTGCCAATATTTACATATGTCGCTAACTAGGCGCACCTCAAACTACATGTCAAGTTGTTTCGTTGTTTTGTCAACAAAAAGTTGAATTTGCTCTCAAAGTAGGCTTTAAGTAGCTACTAGCGCACCATCACATGAATATACATGAATATTTGCATGTGCTTTTCAGTTTCAAGTACTGTATGACAGTGTTATGTACAGAAGTACTTATAATTAAGCGCTTCAAAGAGGATGGGATTCGTTGCAAATTTGCAATTAGTACTACAGTAACTTGTTGACCAAGTTGACAATTGCAAGTTGCATTTCAATATGACTTGACTGAGTTGACTGGCGCCATGGCCTTACCTTGTCTTGCCTCGAGGCATGTCTTGCCTTGCCTTGCTTAGATACTGCGCTGTAGCTACTTCATTTGATCGGTTTAATATTGTTCGATATTAACATGTTCAATTGGCACGCGTACGCGTGTCGACACTAGAAATACGCTATATAAAGATATGGCTGTACCACACTGGTGACCACAGGCTGGCACAGCATATATCAGATATCTTAACAGCTGAGTGCGACAGTTGTATTAGTCGTTGGAGCTGTGCAGCGCGCGTCGTGGGGGAACATTAGACATATGTCGATACGTATAGTCTACTGAAGATTCAGCTGCGAAGAACACTGAAGAACTAATACAAGACTCTCCAAAGACTCTCCAAAGACTCTCCAAAGACTCTGAAAGAAAGGATCTCTCCAGGATCTCGCCAGATCTCGCCAGATCTATGAGGTTTCGACTAGACCAGTCTCATCAAATGTAAACATATGTGCACAAGATCACGACGTCGTGCACACAGAAAGCTTGCCAACATTAATTCTTAAATTAATTGGTGACAACTTGTACATGTTGCAAGCGACGTCGACAAGTGACGTCCAATACGACCGACGTCTCGTCACTATTGTTGTGCCTAGCTAACTTATTAAGGCGACTTACTAAGCACAGTACGAGCAATTACTTATCAAATACCCGGCCGGTACAGTAAATTTAAATAAATTTAAAAAGGCCGAGGCTAGTCGACTAAATGAAGAACAAGTTAGACTAGTCTAGATGCATATGTAAGCCTTCCGAATGCATGCATGCAAATGTTATAAGCTAGACTACTATAGGACTGGGATATAGGCTAGCTGTTAACGTCTGCATGCTAGAGTCGACCTAGGCCTAGAATAGACTATACAGTATCGCGATTCGCTAGCGTGCACGCATACATGCTCAAATATATAAAATATATACAGTACATGTAAAAAAAAGAAAAGTTTTAGAGTACTGTACAAAATCCTCAAACTAAACAGACCCTAACCCTGATGCACGTTTCCATGCCGATATATATATCGAGTTTGTCGGGGTCCGAGGACGACGTCTCGCGATCTACGTGTAGTTTGAGAAACCGTCGATCCAACCAAGGATCGAAAGTTCGAGCCTCGAGGAAGTGGAAATAAATTCAATGAACTGAAATGATCTGCCATTTAGTACTGTAGTACGTAACTGTAGTCCTGTATATACGTATATATTTAAATGGATATATTCAGCTAGATGTACCGGTAGCCTTACGATATCCCGCAGGCTTCATAGATCTATATGATCATCTATATATCCCATAGTATTTTTATTTCTTCTACGTATCAAACGCCAACTCTGCTATTACTGCAGTACCTCTAAATTTCTAAATTCTAACAACATCTGTTGCCATACTGTTGGGCCAGTGTTGGCCAGTGTTGGCGCTTTAAACTGGCCACTACGTAGAACGGAAGAGGATGCCTCTCGTAACGTTGCACAGAAATGTAGCCTATTATAAGCTAGCAGACTAGAGTCACTAGACTAGTCGCTAGGCTACAGTAAGCAACAGCGCAGTAGACTAGTTTATAGGCTAACCAAGGACTACTAAGCTTCATACGGCTAACTCAACACCATTTACGTATACCCTAGCCACAAACAACCCGAACCCTCGAGAGGCTTGAAAAAACTTGACACTTTTGGCGTAATCCCCAAACAAGACAGTAAGGGTTAGGTTATAACAATCGAGAAATTTTAAAGTAAAAAAAAAAACTTCAAAATCTAAAAATTGAATTGTGAAGTGAGCCAATCACAAGTTTCTGAATATCTCACTCACAAGTTCACAACTGACCAGATATCTTGCCACTTACTCTTGCCTCTTAACTCGGAGATCTTACTCACACTCACACTCACACTCACACACAACTTACAACCATGCCAGCAGCCCCAAGATCACGGACTTCTGGTCCACTTTTTCTCACACTTGCTGTATTAGTTACTGCTACGGCGGCTGTAGGTGCCTACGCATACACCACTTTTGGCAGCAGCAGAAGCAGCAGCGGTAGTAGTAGTTCAAGTTCAAGTTCAAAGTACACAAACCCAAGTGCGCCTAGAAACATCCCGGTGGAAGAGAAACAGGATGAGGAGGAGCAGGAGCAGGCTGGGGTCAAGGTTGAGGATTGGGATAGTGAGACTTTGAGAAAATGGCTTGATAAGGTATGCTTTTTTTTTTTTTTTTTTTTTTTTTTGTTTTTACTTAGGGTACTTTCTCGCTTTCCGGCTTCATGCTAACTTTTTACTAGAAATTTATCGTGGCGCCTGAAGAAACTAGTAGAGAAAAGTTGGTTGAGCTTGTCAAGAGTCTTAAAGCTTTATAAAAACAGTAGAATAGATCGATGCGGTAATGAATAATTAAGATGTGAACAATTCTGCTTCCCGGTTTTTTACTCCCCGGTTTTTTACTCCCCGGCATATGTCCATACATATGACTATAGCCAACTAGACTAGTCTAGCTGAGATGGATCCTCTTTGGATCAGCGACGATATGATGGATTTAAAATCTGTAAATCTCCTGTGAGTGTGCCGCTGAGTGGTACCTTTCGGCCTGTCTTGGGTACAGCTGCACTAGTACGTACAGCAACGGCGGCAATGGGCCTGGGCCAAAAGACGGCACCAGGGATCATGAACAGGCACGCAGGACAAAAGGACAGGGATTTTTCATAGTCTAGCAACTCTAGTCTACGTAGTAACTCAACGATCAAGGGTCACAGGCATCTCCATCTCGATGATGTGAGTTTGCAGATGAGGTGCATTTGACATTTACTGTACCGGTAGTCTTTGGTGTCTAAGGATTTCTAAGGATCACAAGTATAACTCCATTAACGAATCTCAAATCTCAAATCTCAAATCTCAAATCTCACATTTCATCGTGTGAACGCTTACATTGCAAATCTCGGACGGCTGTGATATGTTGATGATTGATCTAGTGCTCTATCCATGATCTGGTAAACAGCAGTGTTACAGCACTGCAGTATTTCTACTGATTTAAGCCTTTTTTTTTTTAAGGCTCTCGATTTAAGGCTCTCAATTTTTAGGATCCATTGCAATGATGAACAAATTGATAAACAAGTTGATAAACCGGAGACTCAGCGATTCTGCGATTCTGCGATTCTGTGAGTGAAATACGACGATGTGAAAAAAAAAAAAGATAACCCATGTCTAAATAATACAGTACTCATATGTTGGAAAAAAGATATTTGCTAGTCGAGGCTAATAGATGGCACAATTATTCATACCCGTGCCTTCTCTCTGTACGTATTCACGTAGACATAAACTGGCATAAATAGAGACCTAAGAAAAAGCTTCAGCTTGGTTTAAGTTTAAGCCTAGCTTCTAGATCAGCTAATGACCTTTTATATAGACTACAGTAGGTTATGATATTATGGAGTCCAGCTCATGATCAGACTATTTAAAAATTAATTAACTCGAGTCACAATGCACTTGATCAGGTCTAAGCTTGGATCTCGAGTCAAGTCTGTGCAATCTAGATATCTTGCACCCCATGCAGAAAAAAAAAAAATACTAAGAATTAAAGAAGAGCAAGGGCCTCGCTCGTACACAGTAGATTAGCTATATACCGGTAGTTACTAGTACTTACTACTGTTGTTACTATTTAGTGACATAATAAGTTCTATAAATTTAATAATAAAAGGATCTATATTACTGTAGATAGATAGATATATAGATAGATAAATCTTTTTATTGTCCCGTTTAATAGGGGAAATCACACAAACTACAAAAAAAACTATTTAGACGTGGAGTAGGACATGGTTCGTTCTTTTTTCCTATCTGATATATATACAGACTGAGTCAGGCATGATTGCTTCACTGATTTTCAAAATGCTGCGATGGTGTCGGAATTTTTCTTACTGTTTTTTTCAAGAACATTTGGCATTTTGCTCACAGAGAGCTCTTAAAAAGCGCAGAGAGAGAGAGAGAGAGATAATACTTTATTCGTGCCATATGGCTTTACTTGATACAGTACAAAACAATATTTCTAACTTTTTCCGCTAGTAGTCGTATAACCATAAATTTAGCCCGCTTCACTCTGAGAATTCCCGCCCCTTGCTGCTTTTTACACAGTCCAAGGCCTCTATGTTAAAACCCGTCTCTTTCGAGCAAAAAAAAGTCATAAAGGAGATGAAGCACTTGAACGTTTAGGTTGATCGAGAAAAGGTTTTAATCTTCCTCAACCGGAGTTGTGTTGTTGGGATGAGCATCCCGTGCCATATTACTCTTTTCTAGAGTAGGTTGCCTCTGATAGAATATCCTCATGCGGTACTGGTTGTAGCCAATCCAGATTTCTTTGCATGTATTTGGCATTTTGCTCACAGAGAGCTCTTAAAAAGCGCAAATTACTTTGTATGATGATTTGTAGATACACAAAATTTTCATAATATCCCAATTGCCCGCGTAGCGCAATGGTTAACGCGTCAGACTTCTACTTTGCCAATGTCATTGCTGGAAAACATCTGAAGACTGCGGGTTCGACTCCCGCCGTGGGTTTACCTTTTTGATGTCATAGGGATCTATGACGGTGTTATGACAGTGTATACGTTGTTCTTCGTGTCTTTTTATCTTGTACTGGTGGTAAGTTTTTAAGTTACAGTACTACAGTTTAGGCGATTTTCTGGTGATTTTGTAGTACAAGCCTAGTACAAGGTAGTCCTAGATAGACTATGTATACAGAGTTAAGTAGCTACGTGCGCACGGCTCGATACGTACTGTACTTTCATTTCATTTTTGCAACGCGTACAAATACCAGTTTGCTGCTAGACCTATTCAAACTTTCAAAGTATTGCAACTTGGACCTACCGGGTGGACCAGCCTATAGGCTTTAGGCATCTGTAGTTTTTTAATCCTTTTTGAATTTGAAGAAGTATTTTAATATTACAATACTAGCTACAGTATACTTGTACATCATTTTTGACAGGAGATGGATCGATGCTTTGGGTGGCTGACGATCTTCGCTTAAGAAACTGGGCATAAGAAAAAGCTTTTCAGGCC
The DNA here is from genome assembly GCA_030563985.1 of Geotrichum restrictum. Classification (NCBI taxonomy): domain Eukaryota; kingdom Fungi; phylum Ascomycota; class Dipodascomycetes; order Dipodascales; family Dipodascaceae; genus Geotrichum; species Geotrichum restrictum. Next base: position 10,387 of record JAJMKT010000554.1, read on the forward strand.
AAATTCAGGGTGGCTTTATTTAGATGAATTCGAAGGCCTGTCGTTTGGCCTAGTAATAAGCAAGCACTAGAGCTCAACAAGGGGTTTCGTAAAGCAAACAAATAGCTCACACGAAGACTGCCATTATAGCCTTAGGGCCCCCTACATGCTGTAACTGTGTAACAGTATTTGACAGCTGGCAGCCTGGCACATACGCGTACAAAGAGTGGTTGTTGAAAAAGGATTTTACATTTGAAGCAGTCACAGCTTTTATTTCCTCTTGTTAAGGGATATCCGCGTGAACATATGGCGGAAACAAAGAAAAGATCTGCATTTGATCTGGCTGGCAATCAGGAACACACTGTCAAAGACGTCTAACCATCTCTAAATTAGTCTAGACCAGCTACTCTAATCATTCTAGTCAAGAATCTAATGAACCTTAAGAAACGATTTCAATTTTTAAAGATTTGGTATGGAATTAAATTTAATCACATGCGGAAAGAAGCCAGGGATAGTGCATGAATAGATCTCTATACGGCATTTGATGTGCACATCTCTCCCGTGTAGACTACAGTACGTAGTCTATATGCATATACGTAGTATGTAGTTGTCATATATAGACTACCCATACCGGTATATGTTAGCCATCGTGAGAGCAAGCATCAACATAAAGGACTTAATATCGAGGAAGTTGAGGTTGGTTTAACTATGCCACACCGGACGGGTACATCCGTCGTGTAATTATTCGTGGATGCCCTCAAGGATCAAGGCTCACGCGTAAACACAGCCTCTATAAACAGCTAGTAGACTGTAAATATATTTAACAACACATTGCAAGAGGACCTTGAAGAGGTCACTAGCTTGACGTTACAGGCCCTTCAACCTAGTTAACAACTATTGAGAAAGTCCCGTACTCTTGAACAGTTGAACTCATAGACTTGGGCACTTAAGCTAAATTTGACTCTTTGGCTCGTGAGATTGGAGCTTCGAGCTTTGTAGATCTCGAATGTTCTAATTCAATTTTTTTTCAACGCCTTAGTCTAATTGATGATCTAAGATTCTGAATAGGACGGCAATCGTTAACATGAAATAAATCCTTTTATTATAATCTTTATTAAATTTATAGAAAATAAGTTAAGCTTCCCAGCTTCTAGCAGTATATATCCCGACCTTCTTTTTCATTTTATTAACCACCAAGTTTTCATTCGTGTACAAGTGCGACTCTACAAAGTTCACTTTTATAAATAATAATACATTTGTCTAAAGCTTGCCACTAAGCTTTAGTCTACGTGGTACGAAAAGACATAGCGTTATAGCACAAAAAGAGGTAAAAATCGAATACTTACACACATTAGTCTATAGCTACTCTCCGTATTGCATAAAGAACATGATATGGCTCAATGATTCAATCCGTCTTTTTGTCCACGGCATAGATAGATAAATCTTTTTATTGTCCCATTTAATAGGGGAAATTACACAAACTGCAAAAACTATTTAGACGTGGTGTAGGACATGGTTCGTTTTTTTTTCCTGTCTGATATACAAACTGAGTCAGGCATAATTGCTTCACTAATTTTCAAAATGTTGCGATGGTGTCGGAATTTCCCTGAAGTTACAAAGGTTTGGGGCCTTCAAACTTCAGCACCAAGGGAAACCCAGTCGCTGGGATTGGGGAAAAACCTTGAGTGAACTACCCTTTGTCCACGGCTTTCGCTAGGTAGTATAGCCATTAAGCTCATATCACTGTGAGAATCCTCACTTCTCATTTTGATTTGAGGTAAAATAAGGGCCCTACGTTAAAGGCCTCTATTTCGAGCCCCAAGAAAAAGGTTCAAAGGAGATGAAAAAAAAAAAGCGCCCACAATTATTTCAAGGGTCAACACAAGGCAAGAGGTGGTTAGCTTAGAGGCAAGAGGTGGTTAGCTTAGTGGTATCGTTCACAGAAATCCGAGGAAGGATATGTTTAAAGATACCATGGGTTCAATCCGCCGTCTTGTCTGGCTTTAAGTGCAGCCGCCCAATTTAAGGATGCATAGTCAACCGGGGTTGTTTACACGGGTTTTCCCTACTACCTAAAAAGTCTGGAGTGAGAAGGGGAGTTGT
>JAJMKT010000555.1:0-12459 GCA_030563985.1 Geotrichum restrictum
TTTTTTTTTTCAAATTTAGAAACCCCCCCCCCTCTCTCACACTCAACTTTGAAGTTCCGTCGTCGACACTTACCCACTACCACCACCCATCGCCGCCGCCGACAATTTTTTTTTTAAATAATTCAAAATGGGAAAGGGAAAGCCAAGAGGATTGAACTCCGCCAGAAAGCTGCGTACTCACCGTCGTGATAAGTAAGTTGTGCTCATCCTCCAAGTACCCTTTGAATGGTTCTTTTGTGTAGTTGGTTGTTGGTCTTTGTTTGTGTGATGCAGTTTTTCTTTCGTCTACGTTTCTTGTCGCTATGGAAGGACTTTTACTCAAATGGCTTTACTCGACTGGTCGACTGTTGTTAAGTGGAATCAACGGCAAGTAGAACGCTCATCAAATGACCAACTAAAGACTGCAACAACATGAACAAGAATCAACTTTTACATGACTTGTTCCTTTCAAAAACCCTTTTTGCTAACTTACCTTTAAAGCCGTTGGTCCGATCTTTCATACAAGAAGAGACTTCTAGGAACCGCTTTCAAGTCGTCTCCCTTCGGTGGATCTTCCCACGCCAAGGGAATTGTCCTCGAAAAGATTGGTGTTGAGGCCAAGCAGCCCAACTCCGCTATCAGAAAGTGTGTACGTGTCCAGCTCATCAAGAACGGTAAGAAGGTCACTGCTTTCGTCCCCAATGATGGTTGTTTGAACTTTGTCGACGAGAACGACGAAGTCCTGCTCGCTGGATTCGGTAGAAAGGGTAAGGCTAAGGGTGATATTCCCGGTGTCAGATTCAAGGTTGTCAAGGTCTCTGGTGTCTCTTTGATCGCTCTGTGGAAGCAGAAGGTCGAGAAGCCCCGTTCTTAGAGAGCCAAAAAAAAACTAATATGTATACTATATATTTGCAATGAATCACTTGAACACACACTCATCATCAAGATAATGGCGATAATACAACACACTAAAAAAAGATAGAAAATAAAAACTGAAATATGCTGCAATTGTTTGGTCCATAGTAAGTGATCTATCTACCCTCAATGCTCATGTTGCTCTTTTTCGAGGACTGTTTGCCGCTCATGAGCCTAGATTTCATTCTCCTGTAGTTTTCATCGTTCGACGCTCTCTGTTGACTCGACAACTGTGATGTTTGCACAAACGATTTAGGTGCCACTTCATAACTGACATTACCCGCAGTCGGAATGTGTGCTCTGTTACGACGGATGGCCGCAGCTTCCGCAAGATCAGTGGGATTCTTGGCCTGGCCACTTCCACCAGCACCACCCCGGCGTTGATAAGCCGAGTCATCCTGCACCCGATACGACCGCGTAGCAATAATCTTGTCACGGTAATTATCTGAGCGGCCCATGATAGGTCGTGTCCAGTCACCAACCAGCTTGTCTACTGTTCGCTTTATACTGAGCTGAGGTCGTTTACTGCGCTGGTAGAAAATAACGACTTTTCCCAGCCCGCTTTCGCGCAGGTGGATGGTCTTGATGGGGAGCCGGTCCATGGCGGCAAACAGTTCCTTTTGAATTTCATAAGCCGGGAGCGACGCGTCAGGCAGTGGTTCGAGCCAAATGCGCACAGCCTCCAGCAAGTTGTTATCGAGGATTGTGTCTGCCAGGGAACCCTTTCGCAGGACAGTTTTGACATCTGGCAGCAGTTTCAGCTTACTCATGGCGGGTTTGCCGTTCCTTACGCATTCCGCGTCATCGATAGCAGCCGTTCTCATCTTTTCGCGGAGCTGGTTGACCATGTCGTCCTGAAACATGTCCAACACGTCGTCATTTGTCTTTTTGCGTCGTTTGTTTGGCATTTGCCCAGTGGCCGCAATTCTGCGTTCAAAGTCGCGGCGCCGCCTGGCCTCGGGATCCAACTGGTCGTCTGGAATTTCATCCACGGGGTCGCTTGTTTTACTGGCTCTCTTTCTGGGTTTTTTATTCGATCCTGATGTGGCTCTAGTGGTAGCATCATCACCTTCCACGTAATCGTCATTCTCCGCTGCTCGTCCAATATCACTGGCATTAGGTTGATTTTTGCGGGTTCTCGTCTTTTCTTGTACTCTGGGGGCTCTCTCTCGCGTGTCGTTGACTTTTTTCTTGTGTCGTTGAAGTTTGTACACCTCTTCGTCGATAGGAATAGATCCGTCGTACTCGGCGCCAGCGGTTGCCGCAATTTCGTCTTCGTCAAGATCAGAAAGCTCTTCGTCATCGGAATTAACTTGGGCTGCTGAGGGCTCATCCCCAAAGGCAGGGTCTAATACTTGCTCTTCGATATCTGACATTTTGTGCTTTGTGAATTCGAAGGTCCTCAGAAGAAGTGTCGCGACTTGAAAGATTGGTGGCGGCGTAAAACTATTCATGAAAAGTGGGCTAGGGTATTATTCATGCAAAAGTTGTGAAATAAACAATCAAGGGCCATGGAACCAGCAGAGAAGGCTTGTTCAGTGTCTTTTCTCATAGTAAAAGCTTTGAAAATTAATTATTCTCATGTTTAGCTGGGTTGAGTTGAGTTACTGCTACTGTATAGCGCTTTGAGCATTTGCATTGAACATTAGACGTGATATTGATCGTAATTACTTAACAATTTCAGATGTTTTCCCTTCAATTCAATCCTTATTTTTCTGTGCAAACAATATTTTCATCACCACCACAATTTTTTTTAAATTCCTCCTCCACCGTCACCAAATACAACCACCAACTCCGCTAAACGCAAAAATGGACAGTGAACTCGGATTTTCTCTCGGCGGCCAGCAATCTCAGGCCGAAATTCAGGCTCAGCTCGACTTTTTCCGTGCTAGAGCTGCTGGTATCCTCAAGCAGAGCGTCTACATTGCCGCCGCCCTCTGGTCTAGTAAGTACTTCTCCAACATGGAAATATGACGATTCATGACATTTGCTAATGATATCACTTTAGTTCCCTTTGCTTTCGACCTCGTTAAAGGCCGATTCTAAATGCGTTCCCTTTGAACCGATCAAAATACATTTTGTACATACTGTAATTTAAACTTTTTTTGTTGAGCCCATTTTCAAACTCCGTATCCTGTGCTGCCACAAGGATATCGCCATCATTCGTAGTCGGTAAATGATAAATCCTTTCTGTTATAAATCTCTCAGCGTAGTTCAGTTGTAAAAGTTATGGGGAAAGCTTTTGTCCATCCGACACCTTCTTTTCTCTCCCAACTATTTTTCACTCAACTCTCATGTCCAAAACCGTTACCAAATTAATTCGCGACTCGCTTGTAGCAAAGTTCTACATTCACCCTGTCCCTCAGTCACTCGCTCAGAGTTCCGCAATATGCAGCCACCTTAGCAGCTTTACTCAACTACCATTAATACAATACCGACACGCCAGAGATCCCAGTACCAGCTCCCGACTTAATTCCTTTCGAGTGGTGTTCAATGAACCAATACAAGCAGGATCAGATTCGCAAACCTCGAAAGACAATGCCAACATCTGGAAAAATCATGCACAGCTAGTCAACCAAGTGCCGTTCCACCAGAGATCAACCCAATTCCAAGCTCGCGTCAAAGCTCATGACTTTTTAAAGGAAGGTTCGACAGCTAGCACGATACTAGAATCCATACCTACGTTTACGTATACACCTAAAGACACACCATCGAAGCCTCCTTCTCACTCGTCTCTTTTCGTGTCAAGCCCACCTTCAGAACTCGAGCTCAAACTCCTTCAGACAACCCATATCACTCTAGACGCGCAAAATAATGTCATACCGATTGATAAATACCTCGATCTAAAGTATCTAAACCCAAACGAAGAGTACATAGACAGCTGCACAACATTTACACTTGATCTGGCTCTCATGTCAAGAGACCCTGATGTTATTACATTTGCTAGCAAGAATTCGCTTCTAGATCACTACAAAATAGATCGCAAGCAACCGTTTAGTCAACGCTTGAAATCTCTTGATCGACTGCGAGACAACGCTCTTCACGGATTTTCTGGCAAGCTTAAATAAGTTTTATTGTAAATACATGCATGATAGACCCTCCTAGAAACCACAAATCAGCACAATACGGGCTGAATATGATCATTGCCGTTTTATCAAGAGGACTTGAACAAGTTTTGAGCATGGACGAGGATAAACTGTTAGCGTATATTTAAGCACTAAGTAATTCCCAGCACATCATTTGGACCAACCAAGTGTTGGCAATTGTGTGACAAAAAACCACTAAAGCTCCCAAGAGAAAAAAAACCAGTCAAACCTGTAACTACAACAGCTTTGGCCCTATAACAACCTTCAACGATAGTTAAACATGTCTGGAAGAGAAGTGATTAACGACCACTCGTGGCTGGTCGACAAGACCCCCCTCCCAGACCACATTCCTGACGTCCCCGAGATTGGAGCCACGACTGCTCCTATGTTATCTGCATCTTATTATATTGGCGCTCGATGCCTTCCTTACAACGACGACTACATGCTGTGCAAGAAGGAAGCCAATGGCACTGGTGAAGTCGACTGTTTGAAAGAGGGACGCCGAGTTACGCGATGCGCTATCTCGGTATTTGAAGACATCAACAAACACTGCTTGGACCAGTTTAGACTGCATTGGAGGTGTTTAGAACAACAAAACTACCAATTCTCGGGTTGCAGACCTGCAGAGAAGCTTTTGAGCAAGTGCATTTTTGACAATTTGGTGAGCATATTCCTATTCAAAAAACACAGGGCTTTTTTCCTAGTAAATCAGTACGCTAACACCTTTCTCTAGAAACTTGAGAAGAAGATCCCAGGAACCCCAGAGGGCCAGGTTCAAGTACACCTTAAAGAGACGCCTATCATAACACCAAACACTCAAGATTATGCTTCTGTGCAGGCTTTTGCTAAAGCTAAGAGCGAGGGTGCGGTTTAAATATTGTGTATAGATTACCAGAAATCTTATATTTAATACACTCAAGGCATTCCACAAGACAAACCAATAGCTGACCGTACCTACATTGCAATCACTGTGCATTATTTAAAAGTTACAGGACTCTCACGGAATTCATTCATCAATTTCTTAAGCTTTACCTTTAGACGTCGAGGTTTAATCTCGTGAAATAGTTTTGTTAACAATTAAATTTGTCGGGACATGTCGCGTTTAACACTCGAAGTCTACTTTAGGTAATCATTAAGGGCTAGGGCTGTTGATATGGGTATTCTGGTGTGTCGAGAATTTTATCTCGAACGTTGCCTCCCAAGTTCACTCAACTTCAAGACACTGATAAGAGCAGCGGTTCTTCTTAATATTCCTGTCAATGAATTGCTTACCCACCTTTAGTACAATATGCCTCCATCTTCAGCTATCATGAGTCTACGGCACCTTACAAAACCGCAAGGGCCTACAACCGCCGCGCCATCGTTATGAAGGGATGCCAGGATGCTGCCCTCATGCCTCATTCATTTGAAGACCTTTCGCATTTGGTGCAACCAGTTTCAGTTTCATGGCTTCAACCGGCGCAGCGAGCATCATTATTACATGGAAGTGAGGGCTTTTACATCCTGCCATTGATAATGTAGACGCAAGCGGAGGGAGTCTGGAGTGACCGGCCTACCAAAACAAGTTGCTGCATGCATTTCTCAACCAAACTCATGATGCCTTTGAGTTAACTTGTCTTCTATTTCCATTTTCTTGCTTGACTGAGTCGTTGACCACGTTTCTTATTCCGACTTTTCCACGTTGAATAAATGGAATATTCTTTGCAGCAATTCTGTGATCGGTTCAAAGCTCCGAAATACACTTACCAATTGGGTAAGGGTAAGGGGATGTTATGTAACGCCGATGTTGACTTTTTTTTTTTTTTTCCAAATTTTTTTTTTAATTCTAAAAAAAAAAAATGAACACCCCTCCTGCCATTATTCATTAAAAAATTTTCTCACCGAATCTTTTGTCTCTCAGTTCGCACTCATTCTCACTATCACAGTTTCATTTCCATGTCCATTACTCCTACCTGCATTTCATCGACAGCTCCGGCAACTCAAATATAATTGACTCCTTTCAGCTCGAATAACTCTTCATTATCCGTCCTAATGGCCCCACAACACACTCACTCTCACCATCACTCACTTTACTCTCATCACCATCACCATTCAAATGCTCTCTCGTCTACCTCATTTGCGCCCTACTCAATTCCAAATAGTGCCGGTGGGACAAAAGAAGGGTCTCTGCAATCCGCGGGCCCCAACCATTCGACATTGTTGTCATCTTCGCTACCAACTGGGGCCGGCCCTTTATCTAGCCCACCGCATAGACCATCAGGAGTTATGACTGCCACGAACGGCTCTGGGCCGCCTCCGACGTACTTGTCTAGAAGATTTGTAGCGCGACGAATTTCTGAGGGAGAAACCGGTCGGCTGAAAGAAGAGCTCAAGTGCCAGGCGTGCGGAAAAGGGTATAAACATATATCTAGCTTAGCCAAACATCTCTGGGAACATACTCCGGAATGGAGCATGACGTCTAAACTTTTGATCTCCAAGCACCAACAAGTCCAACTTCTTGAAGCAGCCTCAATATTGGTCTCTCTTAATGAAAACGACGAAGAGGAAACGAAAGACGAAGAAGCAGCCGCAGCAGCTGCTGCTACAACTGCTTACTTGGCGAAACAGCATCAGCAACAACTACAAATCAACAATAGAAGGAAGAGTATGAGCCATCCTAAGCCTATGGAATCTATTTCAGGCGATGATACCAGTGGGGACCCTTTCAAGTCACCCTTCACATCTCCCAGTATTGATAACTCGTCTACACCTTCACCTCCCCCACAACCTCTCACACCAAGTTACTCCAATCAATCACACCAGCCTAGCAGATCAGCTCAATTATCCATTTCCGAACAAACAGCCAATAAAAGCAGTGAATTATCGTCCTTAGGACGTGCTCATTCTAGGTCTTCTTCTCTTACAACTAGCTCTGCAATAGCATCCACGCCGCCAACGATGGCCTCCAACTCAATCATTACAGACTCGTTATACCCCGCTACATACAACAGCTTCAATGGAGGAAATAAGAACCCGGACCTGTTTCCGGGTCTAACAGCTAGTTTAACGCGACCCTCACGGTACGATGATCTCGTTTCGAATGACTCAGTAACAAAGCGAAGGTACTCAGGAACTCGAAAACACTCAACGAAATCATATGCGCGACGAATGTCGGCGCTCAACCCGCCTTCAAAGGTGAGCACGAAGGTGTCCCTAGAGTACGATGAAGATGATGATGACGAAAATGTGGTTGTGGACGATCTTGATGATGGAGTGTTTGGAGATATGGATTAGAAGAGAAATCGGGTCATTTATGGAAGGTTATTTGTGTTGGGGAGGGCCAAGGCCAAGAGGCTTGAAAAAGAAGTCAAATTACCAATGAGTGGGTGATTGGCAGACTATGGCTAGCTAAAGCTAAACTTGACCTAGGCTTAGAACATTTGTTGACATATTTATTCGGCATGCATTTTTTTTTTAAAGCCATATACTAGCTAGCAGCTATATGATATAAGATGGAAAGAAATGCAAAAATGTAAAAAAAATCAAAAAAAAAAAGCATTACGAACTACGTAGTGGTAAACTTTTGACGATGGCATTTTAACATTTGGTTGGTGCTCGCCAAGTTTTCTGTTGAATTTGTCGTGCGTGTCATTAGGCTTTCCAGGTGGACTGGAGTCACTGGATAGTAGACTCTAAGTAGAGTGACTAGAGTCTGAGTAGACAGACCCCTTGCACAGTTGACTTTAAAGTTGGCATTAAACGTTTTTAAAGTGAATTACAGTATTAAGAGTCTGGGTAAGGGTACATCAAAGCCCAATTGATACCGGTACAGTTTATTGTAAAATTAACACTTTCTTCTCACTTCTGATTAAAAAAGTTAATGTGATCCTCTCTACCTGTGCTCATGACTGAACAGATATTTTGCATTTTTATTTACAGCACTTATAATTTAGGTTGTACAGTACTGTACTTACCTGTTTGAATTGGGAAACCTTTCGACCCAAATTGCTACTGTAGTCTATTTCTGTGCGGTATCTTCACAATCTGGATTCTGGCCTACAATATTTGGATCAAATCATGCCCCAAACAGACTCAAACGAGTAGTAGCTGCAAATTGCCAGCAATTGTTAATCCTAGCTCCCCAAACTTATATTAACGCTGCATTTAATCGTTTGCTAGTACTACCATAAAAGTAAAATGAAAGCAGGCTATATATAGTCTACCTGATAGTCCACTGGTGTATTCAGTTTTGTTCTGTAATAAACAAAAAGTACACCGCAACGAAACAACTACTGCCAGGCCACTTCGATATCTAGTCATGTTGGACAGGCTCCCCTCCGAGATAGTGCTTCTAATAGCCGACCAGCTGGTTTACATGAAAGACTTGCCACGAGGCCTTGAAACAAAAGCCCATATTGGAATGAAGGACTATAATCTGATTTCAAAGAGCAATTCTCTGCATACATTGGCTGCTACTAACAAGAGACTGCAAAGCGTCATTAGCCCTTTTTTATACGAAAACATTAGTACTGGACGTCGTGATATTTTTAGCTTTCTAAATGACTTCTCGGTGCCTTATAAGTCGTGTCGCAACAATGAAGAACCGCCTAAGCTGTATATAAAATGGGTGCACGAGTCCGCCAACCCGCCTCATCGAGTATTAAAATATGTTCGAAACTTATTTATGAGCGCTACAATTGATCCTGATGGGCCTATTACAATGGACCCACAATTGATTAACCAGGAAAATATGCCACATCTGGAGAATCTGAGCATTGCTTTCGACCGCTGGATCTATGGGTATTACGACATTGTTCAGTTGAAGCTAGGGCTAGATACCTACAAACGCCCTATGAGACTCCACTTGTGTGTGTTAAACACTGAAACCGCGATAGAAGTTTTTCAGTGTATCAGTACACTTAATGGGTCGTCACCTCAAACCAATCGTGTGAAATCTCTTTATGCAAGGCTTGTTTCTAGGGGACAAAGGAGCATGCTTTCTCAATATACCAATCTCATAAATTGTCTCAAGGGTCTGGAGAAGCTCATTCTTCTAAACGAGGATGATGACGAACATATCTCACCAAGGGAATTCGGATTCCCAGCATGCATACAAAAATTTTGGCGTCTTAAAGAATTTCGAAATACAAAGATCCCCGCTGAAATGGCATCCTTAACACCTAACATCAAGTGCCTTTCGATCACTACACAATTATATGAAATCTTGTGTAGAAATTATACATCTTTCGACTCTGTAACTCGACTGGAACTTGACGATAGTGCCCTCTATCCTTGTGAACCGCCAAAGACTTGTGTATTTAAAAACATTGAAAGCCTTTTTATTTACGGCCCCAGCGTCCATTCTATTCCATTTCTGGAATGCATTGTGAGGGATAAGCTCAATCTCAAAACCGTGGGATTTCGAGATATAAGTGTTGATTGCCTTGATCGTGCTTTGCCCTATCTATCTCGCATGCGAAATCTTGAATTCTTTCAGTGTGCATGGTTTAGAGGTAATGACGAAGATGAAGAGGAAGAGGAGGATGAAGAGTATCAAAAACTCGAGGACCATGACCTGCCTGAGATCAAATTGTTAAAGGATATTTCCAGAGACTGTCCTGAGCTGCGCACACTCTACTTCCCGGTACCAACTAATTCTAGATTATCAGCAATGTTGTTAGGTGACATCATACTGGAAGACAGGTTGATTCTGAAGCTAAAAACTCTTCAAACATACGCCTATGTTAAAGAGGGCTCTTTGTCAATTAGAAAGTACATGCCCCTCAGGTTATCAACACGTTCCCATAAACTCGATCCAACGAGTTTTGAGGACAAGTTCTCTTTGGAAGTATTATTGCACGAGACGGGATTAGAATATCAGAGGTCTAAATTATACGACGTCAGAAAGATCCATGCCGCGGCTTTGGCTAAGAGCGAGCCGCCACAAATCTAATACTGTATATTTGTGGGCTGCGCTTACCGAATACTACGTACTGCAAATTCTACTATGAATCTGAATATAAAAAAAAAGATTTCAAGCAAATTGGTTTCAACCTAAAAGAAAAAAAAAACCTAGCAGGTATGTATGGAAATTTACCTGGGGACTCTGCGATACATACCTGGTAAGCGACACATCATTTTTAATAAGTAATTTTTAATCTATAAGCCTAAATAAACTTGCGGGACGATGTACTGTAGTATATTAACTGTTGGGGTTCTTAAAAGCGATGTGTATGTTACTAGTGACACATTGCCGAGTTGGGAATAACAAGAAACATCAGAAATGTTAACTAACAATTGCAAGGAATTCATAAATTATAAGCGGAACGATGTTAACGATGACTCTGACACTGTAGTAGTGACGTTTAAAGATCCATTTCATTTTTTATAGTATATCAGTCAATTACTTTAGCTATCTTTTTTTCTTTTTACCATCACCAAATTACACACGACACAGTATTCAGAGTCTGTGCTAAATCGGCCATGTTACACTTACTCCCCAACGAGATAGTGCTTATAATAGCTAAGATGCTACTCTACGAAGAACACAGACCACATCTCAAACCAAGAACCCGCATTGCGGTGAAAGACTTCAATCAGATTTCACCCAACAATTTTTTGTTTGATTTTGCTAACACTAGCAAAACACTGCAACGCATTGTTGGTTCTTTCTTATACAAAAACATCTCTGTTGGGCCTGATGTGATGTCACAATTTGAAAACTACTCGGTTGCGCATACTTCCATTCTAAACCGCGACAAACGGCCTGTATTCTATTTGTGCTGGAAGGACGCCTTGTTTGCCACCCCACCCTGTCATGCATTGAAACTTGTTCAGCATTTGTTTATTTCTGTTACGAGAAGGGCCCTAAATCTTCTGACACTGGTTAATCAAGAGGAAATGCCATTTCTAGCGGATCTGAGCCTTAGTTTTGGCAACAAAAACTATCCGTTTAGAAACATTGATCGTGTAAGGGTCGCGATAGATGGCTACAATTATCCAGTTAAAATTCACTTGGCTGTGAAAGTGACGGCTTATTCCACGGGCCTGGTATCTGATATTCTTCAGTTGAATGGGCCATCGCTTGAATCACATCGCGTGAAATCTCTTCAAATAATTATCGCTCTTCCGCTAGTGAATCATACCTCTTCCATATCAAAGACTATCATTTCTCCATGTTGCTATTTGGTAGCATCCCTAAAAGGTCTGAAAAAACTTGTTTTCTCCGGTGAAAGATTCACGGATAATTTTTTTTCTGGTGAGTTTGGTTTTCCTGAATGTATTGAGCATCTCGAACATCTCAAAGAGCTTGAAGTTTCATTTCCTGGCGCGCAGATGGTTGAAAGGATAATCCGAGCACCTAACCTTGCACCTAACATCAAGTACCTCAAGATTTCTACAGAATTCTTTCAAAAGTTAAGTTGCAGCAGACTTTCTTTTGACTCGATAACACACCTGGAACTTAACGACGAATCCACCCGGCACATTGAATATCAAAAGGATTGCGCGTTCAAAAAGATTAAAAGCTTGTTTATTCACAAGTTCAATGTCGCCACTCTTCATGTTGTATTCAGGATCTTGACGGATAATCCCGATCTCATCACAATCGGGTTCCGAGACATCGATTTACATGATCTTGGAGATGTACTACCCCATCTAGCATTTATTCAGCATCTTGAATTCATGGACTGTGCCTGGTTTTCTTTGAAAAACATGAATACTCACCAACTTAGTTTTCAAGGCGAGCCTTTACCATTAGAAGAAGCGTTGCTACTTAGCATTTCCCGAGCATGCCCTGCGCTTCAGACACTCTACTATCCTGTACCAAAGTATTCTGAAATTACCTGGAAGTCATGTATCTGGATGCTGAGAAATATGTTGTTAAGACGGCTGAAAACTCTTGAGCTATATGATATGCCATGGGACGAGGACGAGAACTACTCACAATATTTTGCTGACAGGCTTTTTCAGCACCGTCCTAAATTCCTGTTTCAAGAAGACTTTATCAATGAGGAAAACTACTCTCAGGAGGTATTTACTTATGGGCGGAAAACTACGGACGTCTTTTCTAAGATATATCAGGTTGCAGAACTATTGAGTGACTACAGTTATTGTAAACTAGAAGGAGATGAACGTGCCGAAGAAGAAGAAGATGATGATGGAGAATACATCCCTGGTGAGGATGTTGGTGATGAAGGCGAAGATATCTCTGATGGGGACGATGATGATGATGATTATGGAGAATATATTTCTTGGTGATGATTGTTTTTTTTAGGATGGAGAAGATATCTCTTAAAGGGCTGAGAGAGAGATAATACTTTATTCGTGCCATATGGCTTTACTTGATACAGTACAAAACAATATTTCTAACTTTTTTCGCTAGTAGTCGTATAACCAGAATTTAGCCCGCTTCACTCTGAGAATTCCCGCCCCTTGCTGCTTTTTACACAGCCCAAGGCCTCTATGTTAAAACCCGTCTCTTTCGAGCAAAAAAAATTCA
>JAJMKT010000556.1:0-12305 GCA_030563985.1 Geotrichum restrictum
CATTTACGGGCACTTGGTCTGCAAAGGAAGCAGTGTTCAAGACGTTGAATAGCCCTGGAAAGGGAGCCGGAGCGGCATTGAAGGACATTGAAATTCTCCGTAATGCCAATGGTGCGCCCTACGTTGTTTTACACGGGGATGCTGAAAAGGTCGCAGGGAATGAGGGAATCAAGAGCATCAAGCTCAGCATCAGTCATAGCGACTATCAAGCAGTAGCAGTTGCCATTGCAGAGAAATAATTATAATATTGTGACTACTGTACTGTACATGATTTTGATTTACTAGTAGAGTATACTAGAAGCTTATAAACAGTGTAATTTCAATTTGTGATTTCGGTGATTTTGGTGCATTTTGGTGCATTTTCATGATTTTGGTGCCTTTTTCTGAGTACTTTTATGCGACTTCGTTACGAATGAAGTGAGTCAGACTCAAATCTACGCCACAAGCGTAACTACGGTTTGCAGTAGATCTGACGTAAGCTGACTTGAATACGGTAAATCAGTTTCAGATGTGCTGAGATTTACCTGCATCAGACTGAAAGTTACTTGGGAAACGACTGCAATTTCAGACAATTATACAGTACAGTGCTATTTATCTAGTTACCCTGTATAATTATTACTACGTTTATAAGGTTATTATGCTCCAGGAATTCTACAAAGTGTGGTGGATTTATACGCGTGATTCCAGGCAAACTGTGCGGCATAATAATATTAGCATGACGCGAATCTTGCAAGTTCAGTTATATAAGGATAAAGGAGCTTTTGCCACCCCTGAGCATTCTCCTTTAGCCTTGGCGAGCGAAATTACTATTAATATAACGCTTAATCGCATATATAGAGCCATTGCATTCCCTGATTTTTCCCTCTTTTTTATTTAGTTTTTTTTTTCAACAACAAACCCATTTACAATGCCCTCAACATCAACACCAACATCTCCACAGGACCATTCTGTGTCGCCTGAACCTTACGATACTCCTAGCTATGCACACGATGATGGTGATGCACCAGAGGGTGTGCTGATAGACGACGATGCGGACTCCCTCGTTACGATCACAACCACAATTGGATCTGGTCCTAATAAGCGGAAAGAAGTCATGACGCTTCCCCTTCCCCCTGGCGCTCTCCCTCCACGAAAACGAGCTAAGACCAAGGATGAGAAAGAGCAACGTCGAATTGAGCGCATTATGCGAAACCGTCAGGCTGCTCACGCTTCCCGTGAAAAGAAGCGGCGTCATGTTGAGGATTTGGAAAAGAAGTGCGTTTCCCTGTCGTCTGAAAACGTTCAACTTCAAAGCCAGGTGCAACAACTCAAATCAAGTTACAGCGAAGTCAATGACAACTCGTCGTTCCTTCGGTCCAAGATCAGTGAGCTTATTCGCATAGTGGAAGTTGCCAAGAAATCAGGCGATGTCTCTGTGCTCAATACTGCCAAGTTCTTGGAAGGAGTTGATTCCCAGCTGACAACCACAATTGTGCCAGTGTCGGCGCAGGAAACGACGTTTGTGCCGTCTCTTGATCACGATTCAGATACTAACTCGGAAACGGGCTCCATGCCCAGTCGGTCGTCATCGACGGCCAACTCCCCATCGGCCCTGGATATTATGGTCAAGTCAGAAGAACTCGATAGTGTAGTGATCTCCGTTCCTGAGGAGGTTCCAATGTTTGGTTTGGTGGATTACCGTACGCATCATCCAGCAGAGGTGATGAGTAAACAATACGATCAGCAGCGTCGGCCACCGAACCCACAAAGGAATCTCCCCACTCTATCGTCTTCAACAACTTAGCGACTCTGGAGTCGTTAGAGGACTTGGACTATTCCTTCCTTAACGAAAAGATGGTCAATGACTTTACTTTTCCGGACTATGACTTGGGTGCTTTTGAGCCATTAATCTCGAGCGTCTATTCTGGCATTCTTTGAGAATACTCAAGAACGAAATGAAGGAGAAGGAAGAAAAGAAGAAGGAGAAAAAGTCAAACGAATAACATCGCAGGAAGCTAATTTTTCTTTTGGTTGGCTCATGTTCGGTAGTAGATTGAGCCTGGCCGACAAATGGCGCGCCCCCTTGTGGAGGCAGCGACTGGTCAGTGCCGGATGTCTTTTTTACCATTGTTACATGCATGTCTACGAAATGGCATTGAGTTTTTGAGGATTGTTTCAATGGTTTTTTTAACAGTTTTTTTTTTTTTTTTTTTTTTTTTTTTTTTTGAAATGGGGACTTCTTGAGTGATTGTTATCTCATGAATTTGTGTTAATTTTTCTTATTTATTTAGAGTGTAATTTGGTTGCTCTACGATTGTTAATTATAAAATGGAATGGTATCCGGTTTTCTTACTCGTTGAAATTATTTGAAATTATTTGAATCCTTGAACTGTATGATTGAAAAGATGGATTGTTAAATTCAGTTTACTTTTACGTACAGTATGATATGAAATGAAGTCTTTTATTTGTGGCCGTTGGTGGCAGATTTCGACGACTGATTTCTCTCAATAGAGTTAAGACCAGACAGAATGGCTTGCCATGAAGCCTTGGACACATCCTCATGGATACCAATACCCCACTGCTTGAGAACGTCCTTAGATCCAGGCTCGGTGTAAGCCATTTCAATATAAGAAACAGCCTTTGTATTCGAGCCCGACCCAATCGAGTGCTCATGATAACTCTGCACATTCAAGTTGAACTGCAAATCCGTATGGTTGTTGATAGCATCCGTAAACGACGAAATAGGTCCGTTACCAGTACCCACAATCCTGGCCTGGATCTTACCAGCAGAAATAGTACCTGTGAACTGTCTGCGATCGCCGCCAGTGTTGGTGATTGCGTAGTCGTCGCCCACTAGGTGGTAGTAGTGCGAATCGTCGGTCTCTTGCACAAAGTATTCGGTCTCAAACAGCTCCACAAGCTCGTCACTCTTCAGTTCACGGCCTTTCACCTCTGCCGCAGCCTGCACCACTTTGGAAAACGCAACTTGAAGTTGTCGGGGGAGATCCAGTTCCAGTGACCGCAAAATAATCCAGGCGGCACCACCTTTGCCCGACTGAGAGTTGACGCGGATAACGGCCTCATAAGTGCGCCCAATATCCTTGGGATCGAGAGGCAGGTAAGGAATCTGCCATCTTTTCTTTTCGAGGTCGGCTGATGTCTGCAATTCAGAGTCCCGGCGAGCGAATCCCTTTTTGATGGCATCCTGGTGCGAGCCCGAAAAGGCGCACACCACGAGTGACCCGCCGTAGGGGGCACGTGGGTGGACTGGAATCTTGTTGCATCTCTCGACTACATCAATGACAGACGTGATATCAGAAAAGTCAACTCCTGGGTGAATTCCCTGCGTGTAAAGGTTGAGGGCGAGGGTAACGAGGTCGACGTTTCCGGTTCGCTCACCGTTACCAAACAGGCATCCTTCAACACGCTGGCCGCCGGCCAGTTGACCCAGCTCAGCGGCGGCGACACCACATCCGCGGTCGTTGTGGGGGTGGAGAGAGAGGCATACCTTTTCGCGCTCACTGATTTTGCTCGAGAAGTACTCAATCTGGTCTGCGTAGACATTTGGGGTTGACATTTCGACGGTTGCGGGGAGGTTAAAGATGATTGGATTTTCCTCAGTTGGTTCCCAAGCGGCTTTGACCGCTTCACAGATGCGAAGGGCGTAGTCGAGGGGGGTATCCGAGAAAGTTTCAGGCGAGAATTCATATGTCCAATAAGTGGGGACACCAGCTGAGGAGAGGTTTGCTGCATTTTCGGCCGTTGCGTCCTTTGTGAGGGATCGAATGAGTTTGGTTCCCTTTACGGCGAGGGCAATACCCTCATCTTCATCCATGCCAAAGACGACATCACGAAAGAGGCCGGAGGTAGCGAGGTACATGTGGACAGTTGCTCTATGAGCTCCGCGGACGGATTCGACCGTGCGCCTGATGAGTTCTTCACGGGCAGGCGTGAGGACCTGGATAGAGACGTCGGCGGGAGCCGTTTCCACTGCGAACCTTGTGAAATCGAAATCCGTTTGCGAGGCAGACGGGAACGAGACCTCGATTTCCTTGTAACCTATTTCGACGAGCTTTTCAAAGTATTCCTTTTTTTGGTCCACGCTCATTGGATCGGGGAGGGACTGGTTACCGTCTCGGAGGTCGGTGGAGAGCCATCGGGGAGGTTTCTCGAGGGTCTTTGAGGGCCATGTGCGGTTTTGGAGGACGATGGGCTTAAACGTCTGATATTTACTGGCTGGATTTTGTAGCATTTTTTTCTTTTTTCTTTTTTCTTTTCTGGTAAGTCCTTTTCAAGTCCTTTTCAAGTCCTTTTCAAGTCCTTTTGGTTGGTTGGTTAGTTAGTAGTAGGTATGAATGTTTTTTGGGGGTTTTCGTAAAATTGGTGAATTTTGTTTGGAGGTTTTTATTTTAATTTTTTCTTAATTTATAAAGGTCCTTTTTAAAGGTTTTTCGAGGGCTTTTTTTTGTGCGTTTTTTTTGACTCATTGAGAAAACTCGTTGAAATTTTTCACCCGCCTAATACGTACGTACTGTACAGTGTACAGTGTACACTGTACACTGCAATTGTGCCAATGTTGATTAGGTAATGTTTAGTCATATATTATTTTGTATATTATTATTATTTTTTACCGCTAATAGCCGCGTTCTATTATTGCGTAAAATATACTATAGTCGCTAAAGTCACCGGTATCGCTGGAATTGCGACCAATCACTACCGTTTGAAATGTCATAGGCCGAGGTCAAGGATCCATCCGTCAAGGTCAAGGTCAAGGCTAAGGCCAAGGCCAAGGCTGTCGGCGGCATCACCCGTCGTACGATCAGTCAGTTTCAAGAGCCAAAGGATTTACGTACAGTATACGTACGGTATGCAAAATAAGTTCAATTGATTTGAACTGGTAGACTCGAGATATCTAAAAGATAACCGTATGACCCATAGTTGCGTCAAAATACTCTACTCGGTATCCTGCCAGTGGTCGAAAGTAGACCAGCACGAATCGAATAGTCTAGTCTAGTCCAGCTGCTATCTACTGCACCGGTTATTGGGCATTGACCATGGATCTGTTAGACTACTTGATTGCTGGAGCTGGTCAAGTGTTGACATAAATTTGAAGAAAATCCACTTCTCGATCTCTGAGTCTCGACCCGTTAATATACGCATGTCAGACTCATTGTCTTTCTTCTTCCAACCTTGACTATCGAACAACTCGAAAGTATATTCCAAATCTTTGAATTTCAGACTTCAGGAACATTCTACTTTGCATTGCCAAATAAACCTCTTAAACTAGTCTAGTTACTCCGAGTCCCAGCTGGCTGACCCAGTACGTAGACTACTCGTTTAGAGCAATTACCATCGGAAAAGAATTCAAACTTAGTCCGCACTATGCTTATATTCATACCGGCTTAATTACCGTCAATTACCGGTATAGATTATTGTACGCGTCTGTGCAACACACCGCTACACCTTTAAGTCTTGGTACATCACCTTAATTTCCGGTACAGGAATTCGGAGGACCAAGTAGACTCTAGACTCCTTAGATCTAGCAATTTAAACTGTCATACGCACGTTTGACAGGTCGACCAACAACCACAAATACAAAGGCCGCCTCTGGGGACGACGTCGTACGTCTCTAGTTATGCATTCTGTTTCTAGTACGCGGCCGGCTCAGAGTCTCAGTTTCTAGTTTCTGGCAAGACCAATTTGCAATGCTTTTGAATAGACTAGCCACCAGGGCAGAGGCCACCAGGGCTAGGCACTTTTCAAGCAGGCTTATGCTCTCCCAACTAACCAAATCTCGCGCGTCATCTGTAACATACCAGTATATCTCCAAGTGTAAGCTCCGCCGTCACCTTGTTATGTAGTAATATAAGGTGTAACTTCCGGGCTACCTCGTTCATAGACATAGGCCGGAATATCTCAAAAAGGTGGTCGTCCCCAGAGTGACGAGAAGTAACCAATTCCATGATGATGCTGACAATTTAAAATTTATCAGAAAAGTGCTTTGAGATCGTCCCGTGTGATACCACTACTTTAGCATCACCGACCAACATACATCCGACAAGTGTAACCCAACACTTTGTTGTAGACTTTGAGACCGCGGGCGTTTTTTGATGTAATGATTCTCTAGAGGTCGAGAAATACAGCTATAGCTGGCGAGGATATCACGGGTACTTAAAACGTATACTTTGAATTTGAGTCTTGCAAGAGAGGGTCAGATAGTATTGACCCAAGATATGCCGGTACGAAATCATGGAATCGACCGCTTCAGGACCCAGCTCCAGTTCAAACCCAGAGTCTTTGGCAGTATACCGGTAGTAGCTATTCAATTTAGAGACGAAATTAAGAGGAAAAGGAGTAGAAACAAGTTGTCCTAGAGCTGAGCCTTTCCTTAACTGCAGCGCTCAGCTCCCAAATAGTCTGTCAGGCAGTGTCGGGCCACTGTCGGCTACTGTAATATCAGAAATGCCTCTCTTCACTGGTAGCTAACTTCATTACTGCACGCTAAACCTTGACCGAATCCCGCCAACAATAGGTTCCCAGCCGGTCATGGGCTATGATATATAGGTCTTGCCATACGCATGACCAAAGGCGATACATGTGTACCAGTATCCGATGGAATTTGGAATTTGGACCTTCAGTAAGTAACGTAGCTGCTGTAGCATACTTTTCTGTCGGCTTCATGACCAAGTTTGCTGTAGTAGAAGGTCGATGTATTACCGGGTAGGCTTGAACTCCGTGGTTAGTGTTGCCATGTTGGATGGCATGTTGAATCAATCAACTTGAATGGCATGTTAACAATTGGATGCGGTATCTTTTTTTTTAACATGTTGATACCCGATATCTTAAAACAGCTGTGATATGATGCGTATACGCGTATACCCCAGCCGAAAGGCCTGCAAGGGTCCATTGAAACAGTTGGGTTAGGGAAATTATTAGCTAGACCTACCGGTATATATTGTATAGTCTAGTTACCATAACTTACCAATACTTTGGTAGTTGGCTTTTTGAAAGCTTTCTCTCTCGTGAATTCCCTCACCTCGCCAGTCTCCTCACTCAACTAGTCTCCTTTCTAAGACTTATGGTTTGTTCAAGTCCCTTGATCGGCCGGGCTCATTCTCATTCATACTTACATTCACACTTACATTCACACATGCTGCCGAGGTCCTCTTTCCTCTCATACTGTACCGGTATATCATGCGGTTAGATTTGGGATTCAGGTGTAGTGCGGTCGGTATACGTAGTAATTCCGATAGTCATGCTATACGTAGCTAGGTTGGCCTGCGTACCGGTATATATGCGGTAGATTTCGAAGGCGTACGGGTGGTAATTCCAGAGCGTAATGCTGTATTAAATTTGTCTACCTTCGGTGGTTATGCTAGATAGCAGTAGCTACGTACTAGATAGTAATTCCGAGAGTCATGCCAAATAGTAATGCCAAATAGTAATAGTAATAGTAATACTAGCTGTACCTAACAGCAATGCCCACCAAATACAGTAATTCCGAAATTCATGCCAGATATCAATACCAAATAGCAATGCCAGATATCAACATATGCCAGACACCAAATGCCAACAATGCCCAAGTACGTAGCAATGCGAGATATCAATGCCAAATAGTAATTCCGAGAATTCATGCCCAAATCAGCGTCATATCACTAGTGTTGACAAAAATATATAATTTTGAACAATTGAACCGGTTTGCGAATGTTTAAATTGTTTGTCCGTGTTTCGGATTAATTGGTTTAATCAAACGAAAATAATCAATGCGATATAGACTTGTCACTAGCTAGACTACTGTTTACTACTGTAGTTATTGTGGTTATTAATTGGAATTGATTGGGATTGATTAATTGCGGTTGATCTTCATTGTATGTAGTCTATGTAGATGTATAATTTAGAGAGGACATGTGCTTGTCACGACAGCTGTTGATCTGGACAGCTGTTGAAATAGTGGACAGTTCAACGAATTGGTCAACGTATTGTTGTGTTGTTCAACGTGTTCAACGTGTTGTTCAACGAGTTTGTTGAGACAAACTCACAAGTCTCTAACAACGCTGTCAGACATATCTCAGTTGACCCTATTTTCATTCCATTTCCATCCCAAGTTCTATCTCAGATTAATTCTCAAGATGGATCCCAAATGTGTCCACGTATGACATATCCTACCAAATTACATGTCCTAAAAGCCCAGCACTAGAATAAACTCTGTTATATACAGCATACACATGCCATACACTGGCATACAGTACGTATACAGTAGTTATTTTTATCTCCATCATCCCCATCTCACCTTAATTAGTCCACCGTATACCGGTAAATACGTAAACTCAAGTTAGGTCCAGTTAAAATTTAAGGTTCATACCCTTTTTTTTGTGCTGTACCTGCCTGCCCCCAATTGAAGCTTACTGCAGTACGTAGACTAGTCTACAATTTGCATAAAACGCGTCTATACTATGGCCGCCATATGGCGCCGTATAGTCTTTTGCTCCGTGACTCCGCTGACTCCGCGCTGACTCCGCTGTTTCCGCTGTCTGTCCGACTCTCCGCTGACTCCGCTGAGATCCCGTCCCGCGTGCTTCAACTGAGTCAACTCACCTAAGTCCATCCTGAGTCCATCCTGAGGATCCATCTTAGTATACGTGTATATAGGTTTATTCAGGTGCCTTGTTGTCTCGTTTTTTGTTTGGTCTGCAATTTACTCTGCTTCCTTAATTACTCAGTGACAGTGTAGCTATACAGTACTTGCCCTTTATGGCTTGCAATGACCTAGATCTTGATATCTTTAAGTCGGCCGGCCTTTGTAGCATATGTAGACTATAGACCTGCAGTTGAGTGGACTAGTCTACTCAGACTCTACTGTAATTTCATTACCTTGAATTCCCTTTTGAATTCTTTTTCGTACAGTATACACAATACGTACTGCATCCTAGAATCTAGTCTAGAATCTAGATGATATCTACATAGCCAATCTAGACTCTACCCCTACACTCCTAAGCAGCTAAGCTTGAACAGGGAACAAATTTAACTCAACATCGATCGCCGTGGTCCACGCTTTTGTTTTCGCGATATCGATATATCCTTCTCGTGGGGCCCGGCCGGCATTTCACACGTGTAAAAACTTTTTGGTCGGTTTCGGCAACTTTACCGACCTCACCGACATGGTCCATATTGACTCCATAATGAATTCATTACATCTTTTGCATTCACGGCTTCTACGGCAATGAATTCTCTCGTCTGCCGGCCACATACTTTTTTACTTGGAAAACAACAAAACCACAGACGGGGAGACCGGGTGCTACTGGAATATATGCATTTTCAGCAATTGTTTAGCTATAGTCTAATCTAATCCAAGATAATCAAAGATGAACACCACACTGTCAACTCGTTTATTTAAATTGTGGATTTATTTCGGGCCCGGAATGATGTTCCGGCGCAACTGCAACCGCATTATTTTAAAATTTTAGAATTCGAATATTTATGCCCGCCTGCCCTTTCTTCTTAAACTCCGTCCCTAAAAGTTAGAGTCTGGTCTAAACGCGCGCTCTAAAAAAGTTACAAGGAATTCTCAAGCTACATTTAGTGACTTTTTTGTCTACGACTGGGAAATCAAAGGGAAAAACAAAAACAAAAACAAAAACAAAAACAAAAAACAAAAAAACACTTTGAGAAAATTCTAGATTTCATTTCGTCAAACTAAAAAAATAAATAAATACAATCTTGTGGTAAAAGAAAGATAGAGAGATCTATGTGCAGAGAGTGAAGTGTATGTTGTGTTGGAGAGAGCAAGGGTAAAATCATTATTAGTCGTAAGCGTAGAAGGGAAGCATCTCATGCCTCAACCAAAACAAGCGATTCGCTCATTCCAAGCTCTGCCGGCCGTGGAAACTCTTCAACCTTGGCTGGCTTGCCGCTCTTTAATGGCCGCTTGGCACTTGCAACAGACGCCAGCTCTTCACTCTCACCATCCGACTCCTCCTCTTCGCTCGAGTAACTCAGTGTAGGTGCGTCGGTCTCATCAATAGGATCTTCATCAACTGTTGGCAGACTCCTAAACACCTTCTTTGGTGTGACTTCCTGAAAATGATATTCCTCCTCATCATCATCATCCTCTTCCTCCTCGCCATAGTATTCGTATTCATCGTCGCTGCTGCTGCTGTAATAGGTTTCATCGTCTTCCTCGTACGCGGCGACAGAAGATGCGACTGCGGAGGACCGGTCCGGCTTTGGTAGCTCGGCAAAGGTAGCGTGCTTGTTTGAGGCTTTTGTAGCGGCAATGGTGGATTGGATGCCCGCACGACGCTTTTCCGCTAGGCTGTCCATGAGGTTGTCGAGAAGATTTGCGTGAGATACCAGGACTCTGAGGTTGTGATCGTGTCTGGATGCTTCTCTGGAAAGCTTGGAGCGAGCTTTTGATGCTAGAAAGTAGGTTTCAGCAATGGGCATGTCAAGGGCGCCAGTAATGTTAAGAGACATTGTTAAGGTGGATGTTTTTTGCGTAGGTTATTAGTTGCAAGTAGCACTTGAGGTGAAGTCAAGTTGAGTATAGTGAAGTGATATGAAGTCAAGTTGAGTATCAATGAGTATGAAGTCAAGTGAAGTATGAATATGAGAATGAAGAAAGTAAAAAAAAAAAATAAGGAAGGTGGTTGAATATATATATAAAAGGCTGACTCAAACGGCTATGCATATTCTGCAAGAAAGGCTTTTTCTGAGTTGGGACGCACTTAAGCCCTCGGAACGGAACGTTTTTAGTACGGGACAAGATACAGAAAAGGAATATATTTGTAATTGCCGTGCTGTTATTTTTATTTCCATTTGTCACCAATAATAAAAGCCTATTATGATCTATTTTTTTATACAGCTGTACTGTAAATTCTGTTTATGGACTTAAAAAAAAAAAAAAATTAAAATTCATTTCTAATTCCCGGCCTCCGAATGCCGAATCCCATTTTGATTACACTCCGGTCCGAAAAGCAAAACTAGCCTAGCCTTGCCTGTCGCTTCAGATGATGCTGATAACATATACTGGCGACATGATGGGACTTATGGGACTGATTGAACTGATTGAACTGATTCAACGGAATCACACATTGTTCTGTTGTCTATCCACCACAGCATTCATGACTCTGATGAGAAATCTTGGTGAGAAATGTTAACAATTGTTAATGGTGACTCGATATATCTGATGAGTAATATTGAAGATTACTCATGATGATTACTCATAAACTTTAACTCGCTATAGAGTCTCGTATAGACTAGTTATAGTTGCTGCAGTAACGT
The DNA here is from genome assembly GCA_030563985.1 of Geotrichum restrictum. Taxonomy (NCBI): domain Eukaryota; kingdom Fungi; phylum Ascomycota; class Dipodascomycetes; order Dipodascales; family Dipodascaceae; genus Geotrichum; species Geotrichum restrictum. The sequence continues at coordinate 11,260 of JAJMKT010000556.1, forward strand.
TGCTCTGTACTGTATTTGTAATTTTGTGATTTGTAAACTTCTATAAGCGAGCTTAAGCTTCTTGATAATCTCGATCGACACGCTCAACCGCACGCGAGTTGCTGGCCAGCTGACGACTGACAAACAGATGGCTCTTGGCCATAATATTATGATCACCAACCAGATAGCGAGCATTAGAGCTCACTACGTAGGTCGACTATATATCGTTCTGAATGGCACTTTTTATTTCACTTTTTACGTAAATTTCTCCTCATGTAGACACGCACGGCTGCTGCATCTGAACTCAGCCCTTAAGCATGGCCAGCAACATCTTACGTCAAACTGTAGTACTACTTACGTCTAGGGCTACCTGGCAGGTCTTGCCTCGTCTTGCTACACCCTCAGATAACACCGTCAGCTTTGAGTTCTATTAAGTACCTGGTCAGTATGTATACAGCACCGATCAGTGAGCACTGTAACAGCAGTACTGGCTATCGATCTTACAACATGTCTCAGGCTGTGAAGAATCCGTAGATCATGCGCACTGCAGTGCTGAGCTCTCAAGAGTCAAGTCGGCTCAAGGCTCAAGTCGGCTCAAGACTCAAGAGACATCGGTAACCGGGTCCTAAAAGGTTTATTTGTCCCTGATAATATTTATCAGTATTTATCAGTGTAAATTATCATAGCTGCTGTACTGTAGAGCAGTGTTGCCGCGGTGTCTGGTGTCGGTGTCTGGTGTCATGAATTTTATGACACCAAGTCATCAATTTTTGGGTGGTGTCGGGGGATCCCATATGATGACTAACTGTGGGTACATACTTACGTAATTATAGCCGTACATCACGTGTTATTATCACGTGCATGCACTTGTTTTTTGTTTAAAAAATAGCTAGACTTTTCTGTACTCAGTAGAAGAAAAATATAAGCAGATAAAAATTCAAGGAAAATAAAACAAGCATTACTCAAGACTTCTGTGACGAGGATGATGAAGAGAATGTGGATATCGTGCCATTGAAGCTGAGCTGGCTCATTTGCCTACCACATTCAGCGTGAATACTCTCTTCAAT
>JAJMKT010000557.1:0-12190 GCA_030563985.1 Geotrichum restrictum
GCGTTCGTATCACGATCGTTTCCTCGACTGTCGTCGACAGTCGTCGTTGGCGGTCAGCAGTGAGTGAGTCTTCACGAGAGAGTTAATTACAGTTGAAAAGCTTTCGCAGTTACCCTGAACGTAGTTCTCGTACGTGTACTTCTGTGACCGCCTGATAGAATGGAAGGTGGGTGCGGCTAGCCGCAGCCGTATCCTGACACGGTGTCAGATCCGGCCCTCGCTAGGCGTCGGATGCCTGAGTAATAAGCTCGAATAGGGGCCTGTTCCTATTCGGATGTGTGTATAATAAATAAGATGGTTTGAATCGAGCTAAATATCTCTTATGAATGTTAACAAGTGTTAAGGGGGATATACTAGACTAGGTGCAAGGCGCTTACTTCTTCTTTAACGGAACGTCCTCTCTGGGCTGAGATGCATTAATGATGAGGAGTGTGTGTGTGCGTGTAGCGGTAGCGGTCCTGTGTGCTTGTACGCTGCAACGAGTGATGTGAGAGTAGTGTGTGTGATAGAGCTTCAGCGCGTGTTGGGCTTAGAGCATGTATGGATGCTTGTAAAGTCATGCGCGTTCGTGCTGGACAAGCTGTTGACACCGTGGTGGTGGTCCTGTCACTCTAGTATCATCGACTGTGTCTCTCGTCGTTCTCCAGTGAGTAGTGTGTCTTCACTGGATAGTTCAGATGGAACAGTTACCCTGAGTATGGTTCCTGTAGCTCTCGTACCGAGCGCTAGTAGCTCAGGGACCATATGCAAAATGGAAGGTGGGTGCGGCTGCGGCTGACACCCAGTAGGTGTCGGATGTCCGAGTAATAAGCTTGAATGGGGACATGTTCCGTATGATGGTTTGAGTGGAGCTAAATAATATATGTCTTATGAATAAATGTTAATGTATGTGAAGGAAGTTTCCCTGGGCCAAAAAAATGTCTTCCCTGAGCCGGGATAGATTAATGATCGTCGGTGTGGAGTCTGTGGATTATAATAGACTATAAGAACAGGCTTTGCTATAGTGCTTTAATGCACATGTGCTTGGTTGGCTACAAAATTTTATGGGTACTTTTCGACATGGTTGTCGCCACATCCTTTTGTGTGATGAGTCCTTAATAGAAATGATAGGTAGAGCTGGCGCAGTTATCTTGGAGTTAGTGGTTGTAACTTTTATATCGCCAAGGCCGCTAATCGCGCGCTAGATATAAGGAGGAGGCGGCTAGCCATAGCTGTAAATTGATACCGCGTGTAATGGATTATACTTTCAAGAGCTAAGAACAATTTGTGCAGATATTTTCAAGAATCTTTAAAAACAACTTTCCAATAGGCGCCACCAAATTACTTATAATTTTGTTAAACTTATCACTTACTCCATAAAAAGCCAGAACTCACAATCTTTGCTAATTGAATCAAGTCGTAAATAATCGCCATGGAAAAAATCAATGACTTGCATGTTATTTTTGTCACATGTATACATACTCTGAGTTCTCTCATGATAAAAGCTTTCAAACCGTCGACTTCATCATTTGATACATTTGTAATATATCTTTTTATTATTAAGTTGTGATCCATGAACTCAGGTTGCAACATGTAGGAAGAACTACGAAATAAATACAATTTATATGCATGCTTTAAGAGTATTAATGATCCCGAAACCAATATAGGTGAGATTTCTTGGCAAGGCTTTCGAAGTAAAATCTATCTTCTACTCATTTAACGGGCCGCTATATACGTTTTTGTGTTAGTGGACGTACATGAGTATTGCCATTTCGAATGTTCTGCAGCTTCTAGGCCTTCGACGTTAGGTCTAGACTAGAAGTAAACTACTGTATGTAACTTATGGACAATATTCTGGCTACTAAGTAAAGATAATTTACAAACTATAAAACCGTTAAACCGTTAACTTTTAGCGTTTGAATTGCCTTTTCAGATTTCTCTATTTTTTCTTCAAATGTTGGACTGCTTTGGGTTTTAAAGTAGCATAAAACATACAAGAGCTTTCACAAAACGTCAACTATTTTTTTTCAAACTTTGAGCAATAGTTTATCAAACCAGTTCTAGATGTTGGCAGTCATAGAGATCACCATGCGTAGGCGTTAAAAATCTTGGGATCTTGAGAATTTATTTTTGGAACAATAAATTTGACGCGTTCGATACATCGCAATTGTGTGTCAGGGTAAGGGCAAACATGATCGTTACTAGTTTAGTACGTAGCTACTATTTGATCTAGGCGTATATTGAACAAGGAGAATAGACTGTAAAGGGAGGAGAACTATCTGTTAGCATGAAGTAGCTAACGTGTGCTCTGAGTAGTAATAATGAGTGTAAGGAGGAAGACAACACACAACCAACAATAAAGGATTTATGGTGGTGTTGCACAAACCCTAAATCCCTAAATCCTAACAGCTACTGTATAAATTTGCTTGGGATAAGAATAACGCACCGTCCAGAGCTCCTAGAACTAGCACGGTACGCTTATACAAACAAGTTCACATTATTTTACAATTTTTAAGAGATTTATACGCAGAAAATTGTTATTTATCTTGAACTTATAAAAAATTTAGCACTTTCAGTGTAGTGCGTTTATACTTTGTGAGCGAATATGTCTAAATGATGCATGAAAAGCCCAAGTCTCGAAATATTCGAGTAATTCCATCTCAAAATATCTGGATAGTTGTTCTTACTTTGATGAACGATGTTAGTTTAGGGCACAAATAGATGAGATTTCTGTCACTTTTTTTCAACTCATACTCTAAGCATCAATTTTCCTTGTATTATTATTTGTCTTGAATTCATGAATTTTTAGCACTTTCAGTGTAGTGTGTTTATATTTGATGAGTGAAGATACCAACTTCTCCTTCCACAAAAGGGAAAAGTTCCCAGGATTGATTAACGAGGTGAATGTCTAGAAGACGAAATATAAAAAAAAAAACAGTAAATATGAAGCCGCCCTCCTCCTGTGAGCATTAACAACTCTGTCAATATAACAATTTGCCATTGGATTAGGCCTTCGCCCTTTGTCGCGTTGCCTCCATCAAGGCCCGAATCATGCCTCTAATTCTACTCCTCCTTTTGCATTTAACAGTTGGTTGCCGCTTTTGGGGATGTAAACACCAAACCTCAGCAATAACATAATCCACTTGATATCTCCAGCGTGCCCAATACTGTACCGGTATGTCGATATTCATACTGAACCAAGAAAACTCTCTTGCTAGTAATGCGGCTTATGGGGCTCAAGCTTAAAAATCTGCTATTTTATACTGTATATGGAAAAAAGCGTGTGAGAATGCTAAATTTACAAGAAAAAGTTCTGAAGTGTTTTAATATTGAATTGAAATTAAAATATAATCTAAGCTTGAGTAGCTCAGTCTGATAAATCGAGACAACTTGTAAAAAATTTAGGTTGGAGAGCTGTAGATGTTGTTGGAGTGCTAATTATTAGTGCTTTACTTCCCATTACCAGCGCATCTATAGTTAGTGACGAAGTATGCCAAAAATATGTAATATGAAAAAGAAGTATGCCATTAACAAGTTGAGTTTAAGTAATTCTAAAATTGCTGATATATACTATATTATTAATATTACACAAACTATAAGACACTATTGTTTTTTTCTTCAAGATCGATACCATTTAGATGTTGGATCTGTTGTATATACTATACGGTGTATATACACTGCGCGTGTAGCTGTATTGATACACGACACGAATTCTTTGGGTTAGTACTGTTGTGAAAGGAAGAATTACTAAAAGGTAAGCGGAAGGGTTGCCATAAAAGAGCCACACAAAAAAGTTTGATTTATCCAAATTGATAGGCCTAGAACCGGCATGTCATTTAGGCTAAGTGTTTTACGTGCCTTTTTATTTCGAAGGTTGCAGTTGCTAGATTCTTTGATATACTGACAGGGCTGGAACACTATATCATTCCTCTTACAGTGATATGATAAGCTAATACTAACTGCGCAATTTCACTTTCCTTTCGTCCTACAGTCTACAGGGAATTTAGCTTATTAATTTGTGAGTAATGCAAATTGAACACACCCTGACCATAAATGCCCGTAATCAGTCCATGAATCAGTTTGCACCCGACGCCATATTTTTTTCAAAATTTTAGAAGTCAAATGATTGCACTTGATGCATTTATTATAAATTATAAAGTATATATTTTTAATTTCCTCTGAAAAATTTATCTGACCAGGAAATAAATGTTCAAGGTAGGCCTACTTTATAAATATGGATGAAAACAGTGGAGTCTGAGTAGGCTATTGCTGCGTAAGAAGAGGTAGCGTTTCTTAAGGGCCACGCTTATATAGTCTAATGTGTATAGTTCACATCATAGTCTCAAACTTTACTAGAACTTGGTGCCAACAGTTTGGCCACGCCGAATGAATATGGAAATAATTTTTTCAGTCACCGTAATTAAAAAAAATTGATCCGATCCTCACCAATTACGTTAGGTAATAAACATTATATGTGTGTCTCTAAACACTGAGACCAAAGAAACCGAAATTTTTAAACGTTATAAATCATATGACTTTTGAAATATATATATCAATTTTCATCAATCACGACCGATACCGCGTGTAGAAACAGACGGCGAAGATTAAATTGACAAACAAAAAGATCAGTCACTGTACTATAAAACGTGGAAAATCTAAGAGGACAGATAAAATAACTACTACATAACTATGGAGTTAATACAGGCCCTCAATTTCAGCTAGTTAAACTCCTGTACTAGTTTCCTCTCTGTCGGTTGGGTTTATATCCTTACAGCCTTGGTGGCTGTTGTATCAGTCGCGGACTCTGGCCAGTGACCACAATACCTCCAATTTTTTGAATTCTTAATTAAGAGCAGCGGAGCTCGTGACCCCAAAGCGCCAAACATAATTACGTAGTCATTAGACTATTGCAATGACGGAAAAATAAGTGTATGGTTAAAATTAAAAATAAAACTAAAAAAAATGATCACCATATTTATCAACGGAAAAAATTTTGAAATTTGCTAGACTACCGGTCTAATACTTAGTAAACAAAAGTCCCAAGATGTGCAAAAACAACGCTAAGGGGAACTTGATTGCATCATGTTTGCGAGTTCTCCCGGGTCGGCATTGAGTGACTGTGAGTGCTGACCGGCTAATACATATTAGACTATGCAATTTGTGTGCAGTACAGTACCATAAATTTACAAAGCATGATAAATTTTCACAAGGCCTGAGTTATCATACTGCAGCTGAAAAGCAACAGCACATCTATGATTGATTTTGGGGGTAAACAGCGATCAGACCCTTAATTAGCCAGGGTAAGGTACCAAGTCTTAATAATAATATCATACCAAAAGTAAATTAAAAATTAGAAGTCAAGTGTGAACTGAATTTTTTAGGCAATATTGAGTGAGAAGCTTACCGGATCAATTTGTGTCTAGATTGTTAGCTTAGAATTTAGCTGTTTAGTAGGTAATATTTGGAACTGTTTCTCCGGGTTAATAGAAAAACGCATAGGTGCATATGTAGAATAGAAACAGGAAATATTAGTGCTATTTTAGTACCCCGTTGCAGTATTTATCCGTTTCTAAAGGGTTTTCGCGTACATATGTAAAGCTAGGCACATTACTTAAGTAGTCTATACTAGACTCTATAGACACTATACAATGTATACATAGTATACAGTATCTACATGTAAAAAATCCATTGCCGGCAGGGCTCTAGACCCTGTGGGATCATGAGAGATACAAGAGAGGAAATAATTGAACAGGCCAATGATGACAGTTGAAGAAATATTTTTACAGGACGTATCAGTAGACTCGTCTTCAACTCTTACACGTTTTTTTCTTGTTGCTACTTTCAAACAGGTACAAAAACAAAAGTAAGATGATATGACTTCATGATTTCAAAACCATCAGTACCAGTGCCAAAGGAGATGCGAACTATGAAATTGAAAGAATAGTTTTGAGCATCTAGACTATGGCATTTTTTAGCCGGCCTTTTAGGCCTAAGATTTTAAGACATTTATGGTTTTTCCGATATTGCATTAATCTTTCTAGGAACCAAATTCAAGATGAGAGCTAGCGCAAAAACCAAGAAAACAAGCTTTTAAAGATTACTTGATCAAGTTAGACTACAGAATCCCGGTCGAGTACCAACAATAATCCGAAAGGGAGCAACAACGAGATGAACGTCTTGATTTCATTTTTTTTCGTTTTTTTCATTTTCGTTCCATCTTTTTTTTTGGGTACATCACTCATTCTAATTGCGCTATACTCAGTGTACTCATTGTATTGTACTTCACGCAAAGTTTACAGTACATATATATATGAAGTAGAATATTGTCTCTCATCACATTTCGGTAATTCACTGAAGCGCTCTCATCAGACCTCTCCACGGTTAACAAGTGCTAAAAGGCCATCACTTTCAAACTTGAAACCCCCCGCAAAAAGTAAGTCGGCATGGTGGGGTAACAATTAGGTGAAAAAAGGAAAGATAAAAAGGAAGAATAAAAAAACTATATAGGAAATTCCTGAGTATTGAGCGGAGAGCTCTACTGATACACACAGATATACTTCCGGCTGCCAGAGCTCGGAAAATAAGTATAAAGGCTTGTGTAATTCCGACTTTGAGTATGTTTTATATTTACTTCATTACCTTCCATCAATATCTTATACACCAATACTTTTCTATACAATCTTCTTCGTTCATAATGGGCTACACGGTTTATAACCCTTACCTGCTAGCCGCTATTTCCACTATTGGAGGTATGCTTTTCGGTTTTGACATTTCATCAGTGTCTTCATTTGTCAGTACAGACTCTTACCTGAATTATTTCAACAGCCCCGGCTCTCTTGAGCAGGGAGGTATTACTGCATCTATGGCCGGTGGCTCATTCCTTTCTTCTTGCATTACTGGTTACTTTGTTGACAGATTTGGACGACGCCCTGTTATCCAAGCAGCTACAGGTTTCTGGATAGTTGGCTGTGCTATTCAATGTTCAGCCCAAGACGTTGCACAGCTTATTGTGGGCCGTGTTGTTGCAGGTTTTGGAATTGGGTTTGCCTCTTCTACCGTTCCTGTTTATATTTCTGAGCTTGCTCCAAAAAGGATTCGTGGTCGTCTGGGAGGCCTGTTTCAATGGGCTGTTACTTGGGGTATCATGATCATGTTCTACATTGGATACGGTTGCACATTTATTGAGGGTGTTGCCTCCTTTAGAACCGCTTGGGGTATCATGATGATCCCTGGTGCTCTACTATTGGCTGGTACTTTTGTTTTAGCTGAGTCTCCCAGATGGCTTGCAAAAGAAGGACGTTGGGAGGAAGCTATTCACATTATTTCGATGGTGCAAGGTGGTGGTGATGTTAACCATCCCGATGTTACTCTTGAAATTGAAGAGATCCGTGAAGCTCTGGAAATTGAGAGTGCAAACGCTCACATTACTGTTTTTGATCTTTTCAGAAAACCGAATCTCAATCGTACACTTGTTGGCATAAGTGCCCAAGTTTGGCAGCAACTTACGGGTATGAATGTTATGATGTACTACATTGTTTACATTTTCCAGATGGCAGGATTTAGCGGAGACGTCGCCTTAACCTCTTCATCTATTCAGTATGTCATTAATATGGTTATGACTGTTCCAGCTTTAATTTTTATTGACAGATGGGGTCGCAGAAGAATGCTACTTACCGGCTCTATACTCTGCGGCCTTTGGCTTCTTATCATGGTTATTCTTCTTGGAGTTTTTTCTAGTCCCCTGGTGGACCCTCCTGCTAGTCAAATGATTACTATTACTGTGACAAACAAAAAAGCATCTAAAGCTATTATCTCCGTCTCTTACTTGTTTGTAGCTTCATTTGCTCCCACTTGGGGTCCTGGTATCTGGGTCTACTGCTCTGAAATTTTCCCTACGTCTCAAAGAGGACTCGCTAACGGTATCTGTGCTGGTGCCAATTGGATTTTCAACTTCGCTCTTGCCTTATTTGTTCCCACCGCTTTTAAGAATATTACCTGGAAGACCTATATTATTTTCCTTGCCTTTTGCTTTGTTATGACTTTCCATGTCTATTTTATGTTTCCTGAGACTAAGGGTAAGACTTTGGAAGAAATTGGACTTATGTGGGATGCTAAGATTCCTGCGTGGCGCACTTCCGAGTGGATGCCTGAAACTCCTGCTACTCGCCAAACCGCCTTCGACGATAAGCAAAACATTGGTCCCGAGGGAGAGCATAAAGAGTCTATTGAGGCCTAGGCACCTATTTGAATGTTGCACCCAAACAAAATTCATTTGATTTTACCAATTCCACGTTTCTATCTTTGAAAAGACCTTCCTACCAAGGACATAACCAGATCAAAAGTTCTATACCTAAGAAAATAAGCCAAAATAAAAATGACGATTAACGATACATGCTAAGCTATAAGAAACATGACATATAAAGTTTTAACCAGACACTACCAAAACGTAAGCATTTTTTTTTTATAGATGGATGGAAAGTCAGTAAAATAGTCCAGATCATCTAGTACTCTACGTATTCTACGTACTCTAGAATCAAACAGAATATACCGCTTGGTAGTTAAATATGGGGCAATGAGTGGTGGATTAGATGTGTTTTTTATTTATTGTGTAACTGGTGCAAGTTATAACGTTTATTATAATAGCAGAGAGTAAACTTTTTTCTTGTATATACTACCTTTAAAATCCGCGAGATAATTGCGTTGTGTTAATATCCTTGACCCTTATGACACGGACATTAAAGCAACTTTGCTGAATGGTGGCCTGGGCATTCCCAGTTAGCACCCGAGATTTACCAAACATCAACGCGAGATGCAAACTTCATCCTAGAATGTCTAGTCTCGTAACAGGTAGCTCAAGAGATTGAGAGGCCCAAGCAAGTTGAGACAACAACAGAGCAACCTAACCCTCTTTTAATTGAGGCAGTGACGCCATTGGGCAGCAGTTTTCCATGCGTCCTTCCAACATTCAAAAAAAGGAAGTCTACGTAGTAAAAGCTGCACTGTGCCGCCTATTTTGCTAAAGCCGCAGAAGACCAGTGATAGCGTAACTTGTGACAGTTGTCACGGTCACATTCGGTTTAACCTCAATCCTAAAGATGTGTGTAAAATTCAACAGAAAGGAGGAACATGCCATGATTGCTATAGTCTAACAAAATCGGGACCTGTTACACAAGAATTCAATTGCTACTTGTTTTAAGTATGATGAACTAGGTGGGAAGGTTGTTAGCTTGGCTTGTGGAATCAAACAGTACGTTAAGTAACGATAACAAGAATAACGGTTAGGAGGGAGGAAAGCGTTTCCGCCATATACAATCATAATAAAAGTAGTGGTAGTGCTTGAACCCTAATCCATTGACATTCTAGCAATCTTCACACTTTCAGTACAAATTACAGTTGATTTCAATGATACAGTACAGAGTCTACAGAGTACTACACTTATTTATCAGGTTTTGTTGTAGCTAATGTATACGTATTCTATACTTTGAGATCAGCTTTGCGGCATTTGCCTCATTGTGTGGGGCCTATGCGAGAACGGCTCTAAAAAAGAAATTATTAACGGCTTTTAAGGAGTACGACCGGTACCATTTCAATAGCAAAAAATCTTAATTGGAGGAAAGAAAAAAAGTAGACTGAAGTCACTAGACTAGCTACGTAGTCTAGCGGCGAGCCTACTCCACGAGATCCTCTCAACTTAGAATATATTTATACTGGTATACCTTCATTCCAAAAAGAAGCTCCGCGTCGTCAAAATTTGTTTTACTTTCGTTTGAATCTACACTAATGGGTGCTTGCAGCCCTTTCTGCTAAAAATGGCTGGGAATCATTTGTAGCAAAGCCATCGATACATAACTCTGAGCTAGTATACAGTTTTGACGGAATCAAATATTTTCTGTAAACGATGTTTAGTCTATTTAGAAATAAAAATTTTGTCACTCTTCAACAATAACCCTCACATTTTAAAAATCTAATAACGAACAAAATTATCTGGTTTTTTTTTTTACATAAATTTGAACATACAGCTGTGTTCTTTGCTTCTGCTCTTCGGCATGCACTAGTCCTATTCTTAGCTGCTAGATTTTCCGTTCGGTTAGCTCTATTTGCACAGTTAAATGGTTTTTAACTGTTGTTTTCTACTGACCTTTTTAGTAAGACTCGAAAAACTGCCCTAAAACACCAAAATACTGTAGGGTCAAAGTTTTAAAGTGTTTTAAGTACTGTACACTGTACAGTACGATGAACTAGGTGAAAGGCTAACGGCAGTGATCTGTATACGAGAAGACTGTTAGCTAGGCTCGTGGAATCAAACAGTACTCCAAGTAACGATAACAAGAATGACGTAAAGAGAGAAAAGCACCTCCGCCCGCCACACGCAATTTGTTAGGATTTTGGGTATTAGGGTTAGTACAACACCACCAAAAGTCCTTTTTTTGTTGGTTGTGTGTTCTCTTCTTCTTTACACTCATTATTACTACTCAGAGTACAGTTAGCTATTCATGCTAACAGATAGTCCTCCTCCCTTTACAGTCTATTCTCCTTGTTCAATATACGCCTATATCAAATTTAACAATTAATATAAGAGTGACAGTTGTGCTTGAACCCTAATCCACCGGTATTCTAACACAAGCTTCAACATTTTGAAATCCTTTTTTTTTTTTTTTAGGCATTTTTACCTAATTGACATACAGTAAAGTACTTCTAATTTCTTAACCTTAGTGGTATACTATTCTATTTAAACTCCTGTACTAGTTTTCCCTTTGTCGGTTGCCTTAATATCCTTACAGCCTGGTGGCTGTTGTATCAGTAAGGATCGAGAAAGGGTGGATCGCACGGCTTTTGCTTGCCAGACCTGCATTTTTTTCAATTGGATTTGGTTTGTGGGAGTGTTTAAAAGTTTATGACCAAATCTAAGCTTCTTTCAGACCAAAAAATTTAGATAATACTTTATTCGTGCCATATGGCTTTACTTGATACAAACAATATTAAAAAAGAAAAAAAACACAAGCTAACTTGATAATTCCTCCAACATTCGCCTGCACTGAAAACCGTATGACTTAGTTCTTCTTTATTTCTTGCTTTTTTTTTTTTTTTTTTTTTTTTTTTTTCGCTAGTAGTCGTATAACCGTAATTTAGCCCGCTTCACTCTGAGAATCCCCGCACCTTGCTGCTTTTTACACAGCCCAAGGCCTCTATGTTAAAACCCGTCTCTTTCGAGCAAAAAAAATTCCAAAAAATTTAATCAAACAACGCTAAAACGTATTCTAACTTCTGTGGAATTCACCATTAACAAACTTTTTATTTTGTTGATCAAAAAACACTATAAACAAACGATCTCCTAAGCTAAAGGGGCTGAAAAGGCTTTATGCCCCCCTCGGGGGGTAAAGTAAGCCCATTATATATTAAATTAGTAATAGTTTAGTGAATAATAACCTGAACGAAAAAAAAACGGAGACAAGATGGAAAGATCGCACTGATCAAATACATAGCAGCAATACAAAACCGCACAGTGACCCCCCAAATTGACCCTGAACCCCCTCCAAAAGAAAATCAAACCCAACCGAAAGTAATAGTGACAAGCAATAGAATTTCTAGGCGCGGTGCCTGAAAATCGAAAATTGAAAAATTAAATTTTTCAAACACACAACAACTCCCAATCAAGAAATAAAAATTCCACTCCCAAAACAACCCAACCTCCTAAAATTTTTCAACTCCCAGACTTCGCGACATCGTCAGAGTTAGCTCCTGACCGCAAAACAACCACAACGACAACCCCCAAACTTCAGTCCTAAGCTAAAGGGGCTGAAAAGGCTTTATGCCCCCCTCGGGGGGTAAAGTAAGCCCATTATATATTAAATTAGTAATAGTTTAGTGAATAATAAACCGAACGAAAAAAAAAAAAAAAAAAACGATCAGGCACTATGGCCGAGTGGTTAAGGCGAAAGATTAGAAATCTTTTGGGATTTTCCCGCGCAGGTTCAAGTCCTGCTGGTGTCGTTTATTTTTTGCTGCGCTACACCTTGTCAGATCCGGCACTCGCTAGGTGTCGGAAGTCCGAGTAATAAGCTCGAATAGGAACGCGTTTCTATTCGGATGTGTGTACAATAAAATAAGATAGTTTGAATCGAGCTAAATATCTCTTATGAATGAATGTTAATATATGTGAAGAAAGATTCCCTAGGCGAGATGCCAGGCACTTACTTCTTCTTTGAAAGGA
>JAJMKT010000558.1:0-12140 GCA_030563985.1 Geotrichum restrictum
ACAACTCCCCTTCTCACTCCAGACTTTTTAGGTAGTAGGGAAAACCCGTGTAAACAACCCCGGTTGACTATGCATCCTTAAATTGGGCGGCTGCACTTAAAGCCAGACAAGACGGCGGATTGAACCCATGGTATCTTTAAACATATCCTTCCTCGGATTTCTGTGAACGATACCACTAAGCTAACCACCTCTTGCCTCTGTAGTCTACTAGTAGTCTTCTATCAATGAACATGTATTAAAAACTATAACAAAATAAATAAATGCCCAAATATATAAGCAGTCGAGTGATGTACCACTTAAAAAGCCGAATGAAGTTAATTAAGGTAGATGGAAGTGTTTCAAATGTTCCTGCCACTTAGAGCACCTACTGGACCAAAGCTAGGACTTGCATCAGTCACACAGAGTGCTATAGATGTGAGCTCCATCTTGGAAACGGTGCTTTTTGAAGGCGCTTTTGAGATTTCAGTGATTTCATGTTATCATGGTAAGTTGAAACTTTCATTGCAGTTGTAAGTCACGCCCAGGCTCATCCGGCGGTTTACATTTGGATTCGGTGCTGGTGGCTGTGACCCAGCTTGACCAGTGACAGAAACAGGGACAGGCTGAGTCTGCTCGCCGTTGCGGACGGGAACGTTAACTGAGTAGATGTTGGTGGGCATTGTCTGAGTAGAGGAGGTAGAGCGTGTGTAAGTGTATGCGTGGGTGGGTTGTACTTGGGTAGAGTGTTTGTATAAAGAAAAAAGTAAACAAAAGCTCTTTCAAAAGAAGAACTGACCCAGTATTTATAAGAGCGGAATATCGTGATAAGTACTAGCTGAGTTGTTGTTCCGACATATCGTTTTAATTGTTGTTGGAGTCTGTTTGTTGAATGTCAATGGCTATTATGCTGGCGCGTGTGCGCTCGTGGTAAACGGGTTTTTACTGTAAATAAATCTTTGTATTAATTGTCAAATTTGTGAAAAGAACTTTTACATGTACAATACGAATGTATACGTACTGTACATGCATAAAGGTCATGTGCAGAACGGTGATATTGCACAGGACGTTGAACGATATCGGCATAGTCTATCAGTTACATAAACTTACATGTACAGTAGACTAGAGCATCCTTATCGATGGATAGTATCATAACTAGTGTAGTCATGGTGACTTTCAACGTACCCGTCAATCTCACTATCTATGAGTAAATGTGACTCAGCTTCAACAAAGTTATTACGACTTCAGGTAGAATGCTTGTTTAATAATGAGAAACGTTGTAATGAGAATATAGAACGGTTTAAAATGTTTTCCAACATTTTGGTTGGGAAGTATCGTATTTGTACGAGATCAATATAATTACCCAAATAGGAACTAAAGTTTCGAGCTCCCGTAACTTATGCGACTAGTTACGGCTAGCCTAAACTAGACTATTTATAATTTATAGCTAGAAAATCAGTAACGTGACATAAAAGAAATCATTGTCACATGATCTATTACACAATCTATTACATAATACATAGTAATACTGTCAGGGTGAGGGCTGCTGGATAGCCTCAAGGCCCTCAACCCTCCATTCAATTAATCGTACTGATAAGTGCGCGCTTGTCGTTGACTGTACTGCACATCCCAGAACGCCCTAGCCCACGCTCGTGAAGGATGTTGTGGCGACCTTACTGCTCGGACCGGACGGTACGCAATTAAAGCAACAACACGACAGCAACTACTCCTACTCATTGCACTAAACGTGTCGAGCACTACTTAACGTCATATTGTCCAGAGGGCACCATCTACAAGGATCTAGTGCTACAGTTATCCTTTCAAGAAAGATTGAATTTAGCTTGTTTTACTATCGTTACACCTTAAGACTTAGACTCATGCTTAGTACTCAGTACCAGACTAAATTGGAGGTCAACCTGACAAATACTGTAATATACCTATTTAAAGTACAGTACGTACTAAGAAAGCGTCATGAAGAATGACGTGCGTTGGATAGCAGATCACAGATGTGTCTTGTGCGATTGAGATTGAGATTGAGATTGTGAATGATTATGAATTTGTTGGTTGAGTTTGATTGTAATGCAATGGGATAGTTATAAGAGAAACCCTCTTAAGGGCTGGTAATAGTTTGAGCATGTGTTTGGAGCCCGTGCTAAGCTGGTGGTTAAGCTGGTAGAGTTCAACGCTAATGTTGTACGTTCATGGAACTCTTTAACGGCAACACAAAAGGTGCAACCACTCCAACACTGATATATACTAGCACAAGGGTGCCTGAAGTCGTCTGTTTTCCAGGACGAGTAGCGGACCGAAAGGCCCCGTGAAGAGATTTGGAGAGGGGGCGAGAGAAAAGCATTTCTTATTTGAAGACTAGACTAGTTGGTAGGTGGGGTCGTTGAGCAGTTGAGCAAATGCTTTTATTAGTGAGGGGTTGATGAGTTGTTGAGAGTTGAAGAGCTGGTAAGTTATTGCGATAGTAGGTTGTTGAGCGTAGTAACGATGGAGTGGAGGTTGAGAGTAAAATGTAAAACGTAAAATGTAGAAAAAAAAAAAACACACGAGAAGTCGCATGTGCTTTATATGGAGACTTTTCTGGGAAGAAAATGATACGATTTCTTGTTGATTTTACATGCTCATTAACAACCCACAATATTTCCATTTAGGGAAGACACGAGATTAGATTGATAATTCTTTATTTGGACTGATAATCAATTTGCTCTCGTCGTATTCTCTACGATCAACGCGAGACGTGTTTTGATTGGTCAAAGGGCATGTGTATCAGCAAGAAAACGAGTGCGGTTAAATTTTAATCATATGTCGACTTGATCACGATCACAATATTTTAATTAGACGTCTTAATATATTATAATTAAGTTGGCTAGCTCTACGTGTACCAACTAGCAACACAAGAGGGAATCCCAGCAAGCAAAGAATCCGCAGGCGTTCAATAAGACCGGCTTGACTCTCTATTGGACAACAAGATCTGAGCAAGAAACACCAGAAACACCAGAAACACCAGAATTATAACTCAACCAACAAACTAAATTAATTAAAATACAAACATAAAAAAAAAACCTCAATTGCACACCTCTACTATTCAATTATACTGCTGGAGATCTAGCGTCAGTGCCCGCGACGAATTTTCCTCCTGGTTCCTATAAATTCCTACCAAAGAATGCGAATTCTCAAACAACCCGTTTTTCAAACTAATCACAATAAATTGAAACCCAGGACCTGCGTGCTGCAGAATATACCGTGCAATGTTACTGACATTGGCATTATCCAGGGCGGCGTCGACCTCATCCAAAACAAAAAACGGCGACGGGTGGTAACTGTGAATGGCAAACAACAGTGCAAGTGCCGCCATTGTCTTTTCGCCACCAGAAAGGAGCTCCATGTCACAAAACCGCTTCATAGGTGGCATTGCGTTATAGTTGACCCCGTCAAGGTAAGGCTCTTCCTCGTCTTCCAAACTGAGGTAAGCAGTTCCGCCGAGCGGGAACGATTTCGTGCGCGTTAGCTCTTTGTAGATCTTGTCGATTCGCCCCGAGATGTGTTTGAACGCCTTATCAAACAGTTCGTATCGCTGTTGTTTGACGCGCTCAAACTTTTCTTTGGCGCTACGAGCTTGTTGCCGGATATTTTCAAACTCGCGGTCAATTTGAGTTAATCTTTGCTTGGCATCTTGCAATCGCTCTGTTGCTCGTGTGTTGACAACCATGCGCTCCAAGTTAGCAGAAAGCGTTTGTATTTCGCGTTCAAGTTCCTCTCCCATTTCTTCACCACTTTCGTTTTTGGCATCATTATCTAGCACGTCGTAATCAATCTCCAGCTGCTCGATAACTGAGGCTGCGTCCGTTCGTTTCTCCGTACCACTCATTTCCGTATCTTCGTCGGCCTGAGTTTCGATTGGCTCGCCAACGTAAACCTCATCCAGTTGCAACATATCTAATGATCCTCGTTTGAAAGAGATGCTGAGATCCTCAATTTTGCAATTTCGTAGCGTTTTGACTCGTCCAGACGTGATCTTTTCAATTTCCTCCTGTATAGCCGAAATACGTTTCCGTGTCCCATCGACTGCTCTTTGTGCCCGCGTCACCTCATCTCGTCGTGTACTCACTACATTCAGCAGTTCGTTTGAATCTCCCTTCTTTCCCTCTAGCCGTGCACGAATTTCTGTAATTTCCTCCTCAATCTGCTGAATCTGATCATTGAGTGCTTCTCTTTCACCTTGTAATTGCTCCAAGAGTACTTCATCACGACTCATACCATCTTCTAGGTTCTTGATGCGTGTTTGTGTATCATTCAATCGTTCCGTTTCAAACTGAAGTTGGTTCCTGAGTCGTGACGTTTGAGTTGCGTACGCCAGCCGACGCTGTGCAATCTCGTTTAGCAATCCGCTTTGCGCTCGCTCATACTCACGAATATTGGCAACACCAATTCGGGCACAAAACGAACCAAACATTTCATCTTCAACTCGGCTAACTCCTTCCTGTAGTCGACTAGCCCGACTTTCGAGCTCTCGAACCCGGGCCTTGACATCAGAGATCTGAGGATTGATTTGTACAACTTGTCGGCGGACGTGTTCGAGCTCGGGTTCCCGACCGTTCAACGCATGCTGCATGGCCGCCAACTGTTCGCGTTCATACGACAGTTTCATTTGCAATCCGGAGATTTCAGCTTGAAGAAGTTCTTCTCGGTTGCCATGCTTGGACTTTGAGAGCTCAGAAAGCTCAGTTGTAAGTTTTTCCTTGAGCTTACGAAGGCCATTGACTTTCTCATCAGCCCACTGCTGGGCATTACTGTTTTCAACACGACCACCTGTCATCAATCCGGCCTTGTGGATCACTGCGCCGTCGAGTGTTACTGCCTTGACATCCACGCCCTTTGTCCAACGCACATACTTTGCCACATTCAGGTCATCACATACAATGGCACTGCCGCATACGTAGTGAATAGCAGCCTCGAGAGAGGGATCGTAATCTACAGTATCGACGGCCAGGCGCACCTGATCTGATATACCCCTGAGTGAGTTGTTCACTGACTTATAAACAACACTCTCTAGAGGAATAAACGTGGCAACACCAGATCGCTGTTCCTTCAAGTAGTTGATACAATCTTGGGCCGTTTGGAAACTGTCAACAATAATGGAGTTAAAGTCTTTACCAAGAACCGTAGCGATTGCAGTTTCATACTTGCGTTGCTTGGGCCGGCACAAGTCATACACCATGCCTTTAACACCGGGAATTAAACGCTTAAGTGTAGCAACATCTTCTCGCAGCTTTCGCTCCTTTTGGCTTTCTCGCTGGTGAGCATTGTACTGCATCAAAGCACCCACACATTCCTTCAGCTTTTCGTGAAGCTTAGTTTCTTTAATAGAGCGCGATTGTCGCTCTGACACCAGGTCACCAAACTCTTTCCTTTTGGTCTCAAGATCCTTGTCATCTTGGCCTACCTGGCTCTGGGCCTGTTGCACGCGCGACGTGAGCTCTTTCAATTCCTCCGCAAGCCGGGATTCTTGTATCTTGAGCTGCGAATGCTTACTCTCAAAGCCATTTAATTTGTCCTCTTCCGTTCTCAGCTGTCGCCTGTAATTTTCCAGCTCAGTTTGTTGTACGCTGGCCTGTTGAGCGTATCCAGCTTTGAGCGTTTCATACTCGGCAATGTCACCAGAAGACAAATCCATGCCAGCCATTTGAGTTTGCTGCCGAGATTCCGTTTCAAACTTTTCCAACGCTTTGGCTACTACTTGAAGATCTCGTTCAAGCTTATTGACGGCTTCTTTTTGTCGGTCGTAATCCACTTGTACTTCTTCCACGCGTTTTCGGTGGCGCGCAAGATTTCCGTTTGTGATTGTGATTTTTTCTTCGATAGGCAGCAAGCCTGTATTTTTATCGGCGACAACCCTTTCGCGCTTTTTAATACGGCGCTCAAGCTTTTGGCGTTCGCGGTTTTGTAATGCGTACTCCTCACCGGCTTCATCAAGGGCCTGTTGGGTTCGCTCAGCCTCCTGATTTTGTAGTTCCAGCTGGCTATGGAGCTCAACCATTTCTGATGATTTCTCTTTCGCCTCGCGTTCTAGATGATAAAGTTTCCAAAGAACGTGTTTTAAAACCGCATTGTCCCGCTCCTCTAGCATTTGATTGAACCGGTCAACTTCGGTAGCTTGCGCTCTGTACTGCTTGACCTCGGCGTTGAATCCGCGCTTCTTGTTGAATGTGATTGAAGACTCGTCGGCCGCAGTTTCCTGTTCTAGCTTTAGCCTTTCGTAATCAGCCTTAAATTGTAAAGACCCAGAGATTTGTTCAATTAGTCGACTGAGATCTTTAGAAGATTGTGACGCAATGGCCTCCACATCGCCTTGAAATACGAGAAAATTCTTGGCTTTGATTAGAATATTTTCTTTGGCCAGTTGGTGAGCGTACTCCGTCGAGGACACCAGATCATTGTCAATTCTATACTGACTGGACCCAGAACTCGTAATTCTAAAATGTTAGCTGCATCCCGCCTTTCAACAGTATTATTACATACGATCGTTTTAGTTCCATAAGTGTGCCATCAGCGTGCTCGTAAATCGCCATGACATACGCAGTTTTGGGGTCAGACTGCGTGCTATCGGCATCGTCTTCACCATTCTGCATAACACGTCCACGGTAGATGAGGTCAGACAGATGACCACTTCGCAGAGCGTTACTCTTGATGCCGAGAACGAAAGATATGGCGTCCATCATATTACTTTTACCGGCACCATTCGGTCCAATAATGCTGGTGAAGTACGAGGCACCGAACTCCACCCGTTGTGTGCCATTGTAGGACTTGAAATTGTAGAGTTCAATTGATTTTAATCTGCCCATTGCGCGTGTTGTTGGCTGTTGGTTTGGGTTTTAGTAAGAGAAAAGAACGCGAAACTGAAATTGATCGAAATATTCGAAAAACCCAAAACAATCGCTAAAGTTACCCGGTGTATATAATAACTAAACGCGTTGTCCAAAATAGGCAAAATTTGAATAACGCGTTTATTTTACTTTAGCCTATTTATTTATTTTCGCCATCGACTTTTCTGACTCTCCCTCTCTCTCACCATCCCCATTTCTTTCTCCATCCATCATCACCAACCACAAAAAATGGCTTCCGACAGACTCTCAAAGGGCATGCTCAAGTATGTCATTAACAATTTCATAAACGAAGGGTTTGTGTATCCTGAAGTGCGGCTCCAGATCTTACGAATTCGACCCATTGACTCATCAGGACAGCTATCATCGAGGTTTCGGGCAATGGTGACTGACGGAGTGGATTGTATGCACAGCGTGATAAGTGGAGTTGGGCAGATCAATCAAATGATTACCTCTTCGAACTATTCTTTTAAATATGTTCGTGAAAAGCTGGTCATTATCTTTCCAAACGTTGTGCTTTCTGAAGACTATTTGCCCAACATTGATATGAATCACCCTTGCAGGCGTGAGCTCAGGCCTGATCACAAGCCTATAATTGGTGAAGCAAGTGAGCCTAAGGTGGCTGCTGGTGAAGAGCGCGAGTCTAGGGCTACTCCTGTTGAAGCATCAGAGCCCGCAAAATCTGAACAGCCTACTTCCTTCTCCAGCTCGTCTAGTGTACCAATTGTCAAGCAGAAGTTAGGTCAAACCAACAAACCTAAAGCTCGCGCGGTTCCGGGCAAGCATACAACTCCAATCACCGGTGTGACTCCATACAAAAACAAATGGACAATCCAAGCGCGCGTGGCGGACAAGTCAGACATCATTAACTTCAAAAACAAAACGGGGAAGCTTTTCAATGTGACGTTTATTGACGAAAGTGGTGAAATTCGTGCAACGGGATTCAACGAGCAAGTTGACGCGTTTTACTCGAAACTGGAGGTTGGCAAAGTTTATTACGTTTCTAATTGCCGGGTAAACGCTGCAAAAAAGCAGTTCTCTACAACGAACAATGACTATGAATTGGCCTTTGATCGCACTACACAGGTTGAACCCTGCCTTTCAGGTGCAGATGAGATTCCTATTGCGAAATATGAGTTTGTTCCGCTGGATGAGCTGATGAACGTAGCCCCAAATAGCAATGCAGATGTTATTGGCGTGCTTCAACACGTTGCCGACGTGAGTGAGATCACCACTAAGAAAGGCGACCAGCTTTCTAAGAGAGACATTACTTTGGTGGATGATACTGGCTTTTCTGTTCGTTGTACAATCTGGGGCGCAACAGCCACCAACTTTAACACAGAGCTTGATAAGGTCATTGCGATAAAGGGAGCCAAAGTCAGCGACTTTAATGGCCGATCTTTGAGCATGTTTAACTCCAGTTCACTTATGGTAGATCCCGAGATTCCGGAGGGATTTGCGTTACAGGGTTGGTATCTTTCTCGTGGTAAAGAGCAGGCTTTCCAGACCATGGCCACAACTCAATCTGCCGTAGGCATAAGCCCCACAGAACCACGGGTTACTGCCGCAACCGTCAAAGAAGAGAACCTTGGGATGTCCCAAACTCCAAACGTTTTTGTTTTCAAGGGTACTGTCTCTGCCGTGCGACATACCGGCACAGTTCTCTACGCTTCGTGCGGAACCTGTAAGAAAAAAGTGATAGAGGAAACGGATACCTCATTCAGATGTGACAAGTGTGAAAAAACTATGGAGAAACCAGTCTACCGATATGTAATGAGTGCATGTTTGAACGACAGCACGGACCAAATGTGGGTGTCACTGTTCGAAGAAATGGCCTCTATTGTTATTGGAATCTCTGGCGACGAACTGAATGATGCAAGGACCCAGGACGAGAATCTTTACACCCACTATCTCACTAAGTTTCCCCGTACGGAGTACTTGTTTAAAATACGATCTAAGCAGGATATTTATAACGACAACATCCGTGCACGGCATACAGTTATCGCTCTTGAGAAACTGAATTATGTGGCCGAATCAGTTCGTATTTTGGAAGGTCTTAAGCTAGCCAGTTAATTATTGTGTTGTGTTAAGAGTATTATTGATTAAAAAAAAGGTTGAGAAATAACAAATAATGAAATCCGAAAAAAAAATATGCAATAAAGGAAAATATGTTTCAATAGTAATCTTCAATGCCACGCGTAGTCAACCAGAACTGCGTTATGACAGAATTAGTTTCTCTGTTGCCACGTAGGCGAACCAACTGATCAAAAAACAACTGACGGCTTTGCGGGTCAATCTTGTCTGCTGGGTGTTTAGGCGAAGTGAGCAAAGCAGTTTTGAACCATGGCTCGGCCTTTTGTTGCGACATGAGCACCTTTGCCACTTCGCTGTAGAACTCAAGTTCGCTCCGTGCCGCATCCCCGGAAACTTTTGCAATCAAAGTTCCTGCCAGCTCGGGTCCAATAATAGCAAGTGTTTCTACCTGTTTTCTATTATTCGTAATGCTGAGGAAAACAGTCCAGAAAAGCGTGGCTTCGCTAAGAGTAAACCTGTCTGTCGTATTGAGCATCTGAATAGCAAAGTGGATTATAACGTCAAGTTTGGCATGCTCCAAGAAGGCATCACTGTAGCCCGCCAAAATCTCGCGAAGCAGCTGTAGACTGTTGGATTGGGCTTCAGGCTCGTAATCGAGAAGAGAACCAAGGTCTGGAAAAAACGTATTTAGAAGGGAATTAATGTAGGTGGTTTGTATAGCATCACGAGAAGCAATAAATGAACAAGCAAGATCAATTAAGGAGGAGTAACACTCGACAGGGCCAGTAGAATACTTTGCTTTGATAAATTCCAGCTCTGTGTCGATTGGAAAGACAAAAGGGCCTGAAGTTTCTGAAAAACCTGACTTTAGGATAGCACAACAACACTCACAAATTTCTAGACTGGAATTGAACTGTGGTCGACTTAGTGCAAATATTCCCATAATTTCTAGCAGTTGCTTTGAGGTGTGGAATTTGTCTGAATCCCAGAATAACTGGACCTTTTGTTCATCCTGGGTTTCAGTTACACCTTCAGGAAGTTGAAGACCTTGCCCAATGTTTGCTAAACAATGAAGTAGAGAAACGATTCGTACAAATAGCTCAGTATCTGGGCCATCTGCTGAATGTGTTGACTTGTCGTATTCGTGGTACACCTTTTCCAGTTGGGCTAAGATCAAAGTGGTCAGGTCATTAATTAAAGACGCTTTTTTTTCAAGGTCATCCACGGCCTGAATTACACAGGAGATAGCCAATACTGTGCGTTCATGTGAGGAGTTGCCAAGTATTTCATAAAGTGACATGCCGGTGTAAGAGCCGAAAAACGACGGTAACGCATCCGATAAATAGCGTCTGCTAGAAGAGCATAGCTTCTGTATAGAGCGCGATGCCGTGTCTGAAAGGGATGTAGTTGGGAGAGATTTGAAGAGGTAGTCTAGAGCAGGAAAGAGAAAAGGCTTTCCTATGTCTTGCTCAAAGAAAGAGTCGTAAGACCCAATAAAATTAACACCAGTGGTGCGAATATGCATATTATCGAGGTGTGAGAGCTGTTCAAGCAAAGGCGATTGTAGTAATTGTGCCACAAATGCATACTCATTTGTCATGTAGGTAATGTTTTCAGAAAGAGCATTGATACAGGCTAGAGATGCTTCTAATCTGGCCCAATCTGTGATTTTTTCGTTCAGCTGGTCAAGGACATTGGTTACAAAAGTGTTGAAAAGAGGCGCCCCCACTAGAACATAAGTAGAATCAAGAAACTCCCAAAAATCGCTGCGAAATAATGCAAAGGTATCCCATGAGTCCGACCTCCAATGAACATGCTGAGCAGGAGAGGGGAGAATGCTTTTATTCCAAAATATTTCAATAACCTTGACAATATAGGGATCAGTGTCGGAAAAATCCACAGAGTCTTCTGAATCCAAAAATGAATCAGCGTAAGAGCTCCAGAATTCGAGCAGAAACATTGAAAGATTGCTGTCGACGTAGGGAAATCCAGGGAAATTCGAAATAACAAGAAGATATTGAAAAAGTAACGATATTTCTGGGGTAGGTAGATCGTTGGAGCCGGAAATGGCTAGTTCGCAAAGAGCAGCAGCAGCTTTTGAGAAAGACTGGGCAAACTCTTGCAACTCCTCGACGTCATCATCGTCTTCGTAAATGTAGGGCTCCCCACTATGATAAATGTGCGCCGTCTTTTTTTCTATCCGAGCAATCATGGGGCGCCCGGTGTCGCCCAATATATGTGCTAGGTGGGTTTTGGTGTTGTAGTCGTAAAAAGACGGGAAGCGATTTAAGACTTCAGAAATTTCGTCTAATGCAATGTTGTAAAGCTCTGAATGAGGGTGATGCTGAACGTAGTTGAATATGTAATTTGTGATTGGAAGTAGGGAATGTATGTACTCCGGAGCCATGGGATGATTCAGGGCCCACGCGCCGTAAGCTTTGAATGTACTCTCGAGCAGAGCATTGCTGTTCGAGATCGGGTAGAGAACCTCTGAAGCATAGTGCAAAAGAATGGACAGGTGATGAATGTTTTTATTGACAATGATGTCGATTCTGGCCTCTTCCGCGTGTTCCAGGTTAGCATTCTTGACGTCCTCAATAAGGGCCTGGCAGAATTCTAGGCAGAGAATCGTATTTTTTTCAGAAAGATCGTGACACAATGCCTCCAGCGAGAAAGTCAAGAATTCAGGGAGAGGTTTGTTGGTGGCAATGGAGGAGATGGTGCTGGCTATACATTGGTGCCAGTAGTCGGGAAACTTCGTAAAGAATCGGGATAAGGTGGAAAGAACTTTTCTAAGAACATGAGTTTGTACAACTGGTCTGCCATTGAGCCATACGAGAGCGGCGAGAAGCTCATGAAGTATTTCAGAGGGGGCTTTTAGGTCTTCTGGGGTTGTTGATGCTTTTGGGTAGTTGTTGATTTTGAAGGTATATGTAAGGGCTCCAAAGAACTGGCAGTTTGAAGAGTCCGATTGTATGAGATGCGCAGCTAGTTGCCATCCAAAAGGAGATTTCTGGAGATCTTGGAGGTAAAGCTGGGTTCTTGCGAAGTTAGTTTTGAGATCAGAACGGAACTGAATAATTTAAAAATAAATACCTGGATATTTCCTGGGGTTCAGCGCTGGAATATAGGCGTTCCACTAGCTAAATTTAGGTGTTAGATCTGGGACAAAACGGTTATGAAAGGTTAACTCACCTTAATGATCTCTGGCAGACTTTGAATGTTTTCCATGGTAGAATG
>JAJMKT010000559.1:0-12122 GCA_030563985.1 Geotrichum restrictum
TTTTTATCCACATTTCCACACCCTTTTTTTTTTTATTAAATTTCCTCTATTGCTCAAGGGGATTCAAGGGAATGAAAAGAGAGAGAGAGAGAGAGAGAGGGGTCTTGGATATTGCAATGTCTCTCCATCTTTTCTCTTCATTTTCATTTAATCATATTTTTCATATATTCATACTTTTTATTCATATAAATAATCTAAACTTTCCTCTTTTCGCTTCTTTTTTTTTTTTTTTTTTCTTCTTCTCTTCATTTCAACCTTCTTCTGTTGACTCAAAATCATCTTCGCCATCTTTTTTTCTCTCTTCCCTTTGGTAACCACATTTTACACACGTACCAAAGTGTACAAACACGCATATTCCATTCTTATTCATTAACATATGGACTGTAGAAGCCATATACATTCTTCTTTCAGCTCTTCTCAAAATTTCGCCCTTCTCAGCTTTTAGCCCTTCCCAACTCTTCGCCCTTCTCCTTCGCCCTTTCAACTCTTCGATTTTCTCAGTTCTCCGCACTTCTCAGCCCTTCGCTCAGCCCTTCGCCCTCCTCAACCCTCATAGTCTACCAAAATGGTTGTTCCAAATAGCAAAAAGCCCATCTCAAACCTTTCCTCAGCCCTGGCCTCTGTTCATCTCTCCAAAGACACTGCACCCTTTCACAACCCCAACCAATCTACATATTATAACAACACCCCGCACAGCAGTAAAGAAGGATATAGATTCAACGACTCCAGCACTCAACAGCAGTTCCATAATGACCAGCGCTCTCAAGCTCTTCACTACAACCCTATAAACTCTATCGATATCCCCACGAGGTCCCACGTCCAACCACATCATGAACTCCCCATGGACAGAGTCGCCGAATACCGCAAGAAGCCTCCAACTGAAGGAATCAGTTTATTTTCTCATAGAGTAAGTACTATTCCTTAAAATGCAGTAGTCTAACCGCCAACTAACTCTCTTATAGTCCGCTCCCAACGGGTTCAAGGTTGCTGTCATTCTTGCGGAACTAGGCATCAAGTTCAAAACCTTCTTCCTGGACTTTAAGAAAAATGAACAGCGCTCGCCCTACTACACCTCAATGAACCCCAACGCGCGTGTTCCAGCTATTATTGATCACGACAACGGCGACCATGCCGTTTGGGAGTCCGGCGCCATAGTAATTTACCTCTGCCAGCGCGCAGGTCGTGACTGCAACATCTACGCCGACGACTTTACCGACCAGTCAGTAATCAATTCATGGATATTCTACCAGGCCACGGGCCACGCCCCCATGATTGGTCAAGCACTCCACTTTAGATATTTCCACCCTGAAATGATTCCTGCCGCTGTGGAACGATACACAAATGAAGTTCGCCGAATATACGCTGTTGTAGAAATGAGGCTTGCGGAAATTAGGGAACAGATGATTATTGAAATGGATGACGACCGCTTCTCTTTGGGCACTACACCTCTTACTGAAAGCAAATATTTCGACGAGCCCATATGGCTGGTGGGAAATAGAATATCTGCCGCTGACTTGTCGTTTGTGACCTGGAACCATGTTGTTGATCGCATTGGGGTAAATCTTAAAAATGAATATCCAGAGGTCTACAAGTGGACGAAACACATGTTGGCTCGTCCACAAGTAGTGCGAGCCTTGACTGGATTGGAGAGTAACTAGTGATGCAATCACTGAGAACTGCTGGCGCATTGGAAATAAAATAAAATAAGTTGCCATTGTGGCTTGTCTTTACGTGTGTATATAGTATAAATCTAGTCTTTTAGCAAGAATTTGATTGACTATGACTGATGTATTTAGACAATGGTATAGACCTAGTTAATAACCATTCGTCTAAGGGGTGAGTCCGGGCCACTAGTTATAAACATAAAAGGCTGAGATTCTGCCGGTAGATGCCTCATTGAGAATCTTTGCACTAGTATACTTATGGGTCAGACCGTCAGACTATATGTCTGGCATTATGAGTAGAGGAAAGAGTGTCTCTTCAGCTGTGAACTCCAACATCTAAAGGAGAGTCATCGTAACCTGGACATGTGCTCTTTGCAATAGCAGTTCATTAACATGTATTGAAAATTAGATGTACAGTACTGTACAAAGACACTTTGTAAAACATGTAAAGAGGAATGAGACCACGAGACGAGACGCGTTAGCTAGATCCATACTTAATTTGTGGCCAAACAACTGGCATCCGTTATATTCAAGAAAAAAACTTGTCTAGTTGTGGTTTTTCATGAACCAAAGGCATTTCTCATTCTCACCTTCTTATGGAAGTTCTTCTGAATGGAATCAATGAGGTTTAAAGAAATGATCAGGAGATGGCAATGTTCAATGACTTGGATTTTTTTTGGTTTTATTTTCGTAATTTACGAATGGCCCTGGCCGGCACTGAGACTTGAAATGATATTAAGCAGCTTGAAATATTTTCCTTGTATTATTATTTGTCTTGAATTTATGAAATATACAGGGCGGCTACAATATCAATCCAATCTGAATCACAAACAACATGGCACATTCCATATTAGCTAGTTCCATACCAATTTTTTTTAGGTATTTATTTTTACATTCTCGTAAGCTAGAGTCTGCTAGACTGGAATAAATTGCCATTTTTTTTGGAGTCGTCTACCGGTGCATAATACTACCGGTACATCTTTGATCGCTGATCTTTCTGCGGATGAGGATGAGGAGAGATGCTTGCAAATAATTGGCTGAAATTGCGGCACACTCTACGCAAACCATTGAACCACGAGTTGCAAATATACGTACTTGCCAATACTCGGAGCAATATTTCGTTATTCGGAACCGGAGCTCACAAAATAAATTTATTGAATAAAGAAAACTAAGAGAGCGGTTAACCGGCTTTGAAAACAGCTGTGACATTCTGAGTAGAATTAAGGTGTGAGGGGTCTGAGCCTCTGAGGGGTCAAAAGAGATTTGAGCAAATAGATCGAAGGCCATTACCGGAAGGAAGCTTCTTGTAAAAAAATACTCTAGGAACAATAGGTAGACTAAAAGATATTTTCACCTATATCTAGATCTTTCTATTTCAAAGCCTCATTTAAAACTAATTTACTGTAACAATTATCTCTTGACTCGAAGTGAGAACTCGAAGTGAGATGTTTTGTTCGTATTCTGTCTGATATGCAGACTAGATAAATTAAGGCCTACGAGTCTAGCTAGCTAGACTACTTGCTTCACTAATGTTTGAATGCTGCGATGGTGTCAAATTTTCCTTGATTTACAGGCTACTATGCTAAACTTTAAGGTCTCAGAACCAGAACCTCAGCGCAGGGGAGCCCAGTTGCAAGAAACTCGAGAACTAGAGCTCTTGAGCGAAGCTAATGACCCGTGTGACTTCTTCCACAGGAAAAAAAAAAAATTTCGTCGTCCCCGGCCGTTTTCCAAGTCAGACCTTTTTAAAAAGGGAATTTTTTTTCCGAATTGATTAACGAGGTGAATATCCAGAAGGCCAAATATACGTAGTATAAGAAAAACTAAAAAAAAATGAGGAAATAGGCATTCGTTCATTTATTAAGCCAAAATTCTCATTTTTCTTTCTTGTATTAGGTAATTGGAGTCAAGATTACGTTGAAAATTATCATTTCGTCCTTCGGGACATATGGTCAATTTGAAACGATACAGAGAAGATTAGCATGGCCCCTGCATAAGGATGACACGCTTTACAAAGAGATTAAAAAAGTTTTTTTTGCAAAACGTCGGTCCTTGACTGAAGACCTTCCTACGGACGACATCGTGTGTAAGTTTGGAAGCGATTGAAGGAAATTTGAGGCGTTGAATGAAGCTTTTTCAGTCATATGTTTGGCAAAACGTGGATTTTTGGTTGAGGGTTCGAGTCACGAGCAAGATGCGAGTTTTTTTTTTAATTGTACTGTACAAAATGTGTAGGTACGTAGTAGACGCGACAGAGATATTCAAAAAGAGCTCCTTTGGAAATCACTGAAAACATTTGCGTACGTCTGATAAACTGAGCAAGGAAATTGAACAAACAGCTTATGCTGTCAATGAAATAGCTTTTGAAAGTCCTAATGTATCCATCTCAAAGGAAAGAACAAAAAGCCAAAAAATGCTCAGGAAAGAAGAGCTTCATGATACCATGCCTGTATATCTAGTCTAGGACATTCAATCAATATATTGTAGTCTAATAATCTACTGTATACCACACACAAACAGACGTCTAAAGTACGTACTATGATTCCTACACCAGAACGCGTATGGACAGCTTTGCCCGCAGTCCAGTGGCAGGATGTGCCACACCCAGACCAAACTTCTCCTTAATGTAAGACTCGGGAACCTTGTCAATGAGGTCAATATCAAAGTACCAGAGAAGTAAAGTGAGCTGTATAATCATCTCATTAAGGGCAAAGAAACGGCCAGTGCAAGTATGCATACCGCCTCCCCAAGGCACGTACTTTTTCCAACTTTTATCACCCAACACCAATATACCGTCGTTCTCAGGTAAAAACCGGTCGGCCTTCCATGTAAAAGGGTCAGGGTAAATAGATTCGTCCATGTGAACGAGATCAGAAACAAGTAGAATAATCTCTCCCTTCTTAACTACCATCTTTTCTTTCTTTTCGCCTATGATCATTTCTGTATCTTCGATGACCATTCGTGCGTTGGTAATGTTGGAGTGTAATCGAAGAGTTTCTGAATTTAGAGACTTGAAAAGCTCGTTGGAAAATAGAGATGCCCAGTCAAAAGTGTTGCTGTCGAGGTCATAGCATGGTGCGATGATCTCGCGGACTTTCTCCAGCATACCGGGGGTACCTAAAACATGTGCCACGGACCAAAAGGCCGCTGGAACTACGTTGGACTATAACCGTGTTGCAAAAAAATCAAGTCAGTAAAAAGCTCACAATCTTAGTTTAATCGATTCACATACCGCAGAAGCAAAAAGAATACCCATCATATAGCTTGCTTTATTTTCAAGCTTGTCAAACTCGGGGCTATCCTCAAATTTCTAAAATAAAAATTTAGTATAAATCAGACATAGTAGCCATGGAAATTTGCATTCATGGCTTTCATTTTATGCCTACCTTCAAGTGAGCCAAGATAAGTTGCGAACCTCCACTGAATTTAGATTCATCGCCAACATAGTCGACTAAATGTTTGAGAACCCTGTCCCTGGCCTCATATCCTTTTCTGTCAAGGAGACGGGGATAACCCCTCATGAAAGGGCCAATACTGGATTCATATCTGGCGTAATCGTCGTGCATGGCATCACTAGGGAAATCATCGCCAAACATTGCAGTGCATGATGCTTTGAACATGGTCTTCTTGCAAAAGTGATACAGATCTATTTCGGTTGACTCGTCACTAGACAGTATCACTTCCAGTTGAGAGACATAGCAGTTGCGAAACCGATTAACGAGTTCCTCAAGTGCACTTGTTGTCTTCAGAATGCGAGCTGTAGAGTTCGTTAGTACGTAATTCCGCTTTCTACCAGCACCATCACTTACTTGAGATCAATCGAAGTTCCTCTCTTAATTCTTCTTGATCATTGAACTCCGGTGACCAGAGAGACACATCCTTGTTGAATTTGCGATGAAAGTAATCTGCGTTGAACGTCTTTTCGTTTTTGAAAAAGAAGTTGAGCCCTATAATCAAAAATGCAAGCCAAACGTTAGAAACAGTACTCAAAGGAAGTCGCGTCGTATTAATATAATTACCATGGACGACATCTGTGACGATGTTAAAAGTCGTTCCTGCAATGTTGAGGGCATAAATCGGGCCGTAGCGTTTCTTCATTTTGAAGCATAACTGACTCGCATCTCGAAGAAATGGAATCGTATGGCCGATAAAAGGAAGTCCGCCTGAGGCCATTGGAACATCCTCCTTCTTTGACGGTCTCAATGAGAACGGAAATAAGTTAAAGAGAAGCAGCACGGCAAATGCTAGTCCTAGCGAGGTCCAGCCGCTGGAGGAAACAACCTCCCAAAGAGCCATTAATTAGAGGTATTTGGTTGGCCTAAGTAGGACGATTGAAAAAAGAGCACCGGCCGAGAAAACAATGTCAGGCAAATGAAATAGACGCAAACCCCCGTATACCGGTATATACTATATACTATATAGTAAGATGAATGTTTTCTTCTTCTCCTCGACGTCGATGGCAATCAAAACTGCGAACTTTGTACGGAATGGTCTCAATATTTATGTTCGCCAGTGTGGTGTGCCAGTTGTGGTATGGATAGCCGCACATCAAATATTGTTTAGCGTAATTGTCAGCATGATGAACTCCTTGGGCAGACTGGACAGTATCACACAACATTGAGGGCGTCGATCGATTGTCGCGATCATCATCAGCTATTTGGTTGAAATAGCCGATAGTTCTACTTTTCCATTAAATAATAATTGTAGCGATTAATCTCTTCCATATGGGCAGTTAACCCTCTCCAGATCTTGGAGCGAGCTCAACATGGTATCAGTCTACTAGACTATAAGACACTTAAAGACACTGTAAGTCTGTGTAAGACACTGAAGATTAAGGATAGACCTGGTGGTACGGCGTTAGCACCTCCAGATCCGCAGCACGGCACGAAGACTGGAGTGCGCCTTAAGCTCTGGCTCACAATTCTTCACAACCTGTTTGTAACACCAGTAGGAAGTAACGTCAATTGAATTGAATATAAAAGGCCTGAGAAATCCTTTCATATCTACTTTAACCAACCATCATACACTCATATTCTGTCAACTTACTTTAGCTTTCTATTATAATCTCATCTCAACTCGGAATGTCTTCAAAAATGTCCAATCTCCCTGAAAATAAAGACAGTTCTCAAATCGGTATGTTTATCGGGTTCAGTCATGTTACTTGGTACGTCGGCAACGCCAAACAGGCTGTATCTTACTTCAAGATTGGTATGGGCTTTAAACCTCTCGCTTTCAGGGACTTATGCACTGGGTCTAGAAACATTTGTGCTTATGCCGTGTCGAATGGCAAAGCTACATTTCTCTTTATTTCGGTTCTGCGTAATCCAGACTCGATCAACAGTGAAGACCCAGAAAAGGCATTGGCTCAAGAGATTGCTGCTCATGTCACTAAGCATGGCGACGGTGTAAAAGATGTTGCGTTTGAAGTTTCGGACGTTGAAAGCATTTATGAGAATGCCGTGAGAAATGGCGCCAAGTCTATACAAGGCATTACTGAAATCAGTGATGAAAATGGGTCTGCTACATTGGCTGTGCTATCTGCTTCTTATGGTGATACTACTCATACCTTAGTTCAAAAGGATTTGTATACAGGACCTTTTCTACCAGGCTATGCGACTTCTTACGAGGCATACGATAGGTTGGGTTCTTCATTACCGCCAGTACATGTTATGAGTGTGGACCATTGCGTGGCAAACCAAGATTGGAACTATCTGGAGAAATCTTGTCAATATTACGAAAAGATGTTTGGCTTTCACCGGTTTTGGTCTGCAGACAGTGATGTTATTCACACCCAGTATTCTGCCCTCTCCTCTATCGTCATGGCATCACCTGAAAACGAAATCAAGATTCCCATTAATGAGCCCGCAAAAGGGAAGCGAAAATCTCAAATTGAAGAGTTTGTAGAGTACTATGACGGGCCAGGCGTCCAACATATTGCTCTTCAAACAAAAGATATTCTACAAACTGTTCCAAACATGAGGGCCAGAGGAGTTGAATTTGTTGAAATACCTGCATCTTACTATAAAAACCTCCGCATGCGCTTAAGAATCAGAGATAATCATGCAAGCCCCATTAAAGAGTCAATAGACGAGCTCGAGAAGAATGGGATCCTCATTGACTTTGACGACCAAGGCTACCTTCTCCAACTTTTTACTGCTCCTTGTTCAAACCGACCGACCATTTTTATTGAGATTATTCAAAGAGAAGGTCATGACGGTTTCGGATCCGGCAACTTCAAGTCTCTTTTTGAAGCTATCGAACAGGAACAACGGAAACGAGGCAATTTGTAGTTGGTTTATTATTGATGGGTTTTTTTTGGCAGACATATTGGAGATAAGTCCCAAAGGTGCCGATGAGAGATTTCGAGTTTGTGACACATAGATTGAACATACTGTATGAATTAAAACCAGACTAGCAAAATTTGATCTCAACTGTTTGTGAACTTTGTAGCACAGCACAATGTTTTTACGAGTTGGCTTTACTAGCACATTTGTAGCTGAATCTGCTTCTTTCAGACTCATGTATGACTTGACTTTTAATCCTAGTGTTGAAAATCCCATACTTTCATGAATGAACTTTTTTTTTTCAAAAAAATTACACCGCCCAATAGCAAAAATGTAATACTCCGATGCGGGGAATTGAACCCCGATTTGCCCGGTGAGAGCGGACCGTGCTAGCCATTACACTACATCGGAATTCCATATTGGTAAAAAGTTGTTAATGTTATCAATCCGTGCATTTTGGTGGGAGCTTGTGTTGAGTGAAAAATCGGCAACTTCTCCTGAAATAACCCAATGAGGAAACAATTACTCACTGGAGAATTATTCAATGAAAATTCTGGTTGGCTAGCATGCGCTGCTGTTTATATTGAACGTTTGAATTTTTTTCTTTTTTTTGTACATTATTACCATGCTTGGAACAGATTTAGCTCCAAAAAACCTCTTTAGGTAATACGCACAGTAAATTTGGTTGACTGGACAAAATATTGGTTGATTTATTCATTTGGCTCCATAGCATACTATCGGTATACCTTCACTGTTCTCAAGGTTGGCCATAACGTAGCCTGATTGATTGTTGAATAATTTACAGCGTACAGTGCGACGAGAGTGCGTACACTGCTGTCTGTACCAATTAACTTGATTGGCGCTGGGAGGCCTGTATTCCATGGCCAGTAAATAGTAAGCTTGCGCTTTGAAATGAATAAATTTCTGAATCTATATTGACTAAATGAATACTACAGTATTGCAATATGATTGGCAATCACAAAAGTTCAAGTAGAGCACACTGCACAGTGAGCACAGACAGACAACATAATGAACGATATCTTTCTGGCGGATTGATTTACCTAACTTTCATTTTTAAGGAACTCCAACTTACTGTATCTACAACAATCTAGGTTAACATAGCGTTCCAAAATCTTCAGCATTATTCAAGTCTTGACAAGTTTATTGATTTATGTATTCTATCAGAAGAGACCGATGGCAATATCAATGCCAAAGTCAGCTAGTGCCAAGGAACGAATATTCAAATGAAACATCTAACAGTAAGTTAGCAACCATGTTACAAGTTTATGACTCGCTTTCGATTTCAATATTTCATCATTGAGTAGTTGATTCAGTATATTCGTTCTCCGCAGGTCTCTCGAAAGAGATCGGAACAGGTCTGTGAATTATGTATTTCATCATTAAAACTCAACTTTTTTTTCTTTTCAATGATGATATTTGGAAGAAAAGCACATTTCACAAATGGAAACAAGAGAGAGAGAAAAAGGAACTTACCGTTATCGTAATATTACAGCTGATTTGCTTACTTAGCGATAAAGGAAAGGAAAAAAAACGTTAGGAAGATGAAAAAATTTTAGTGAGATTTATAGTTGAAAAATACAAATTATTACCCGGACGGTCTATGCCCTAGTTTATGTCCCAACTTTACCCTAAAAACTTGTTGAAATATTCACGAATTCATTCTGGAACTAAGATCTGGAATTTGATATCCTGGAAGACTAATCTACGGTAGGCCACAACTACCGGTATATTATATTAGAAAAAAGGAAGGATTTGATACAGATTGTAAAGTGAGGTTTAGTGAATTGTTAGGTAGTGACTGAGAGTAAATGGCGACATGCCTTGACTTGTTTGAAAGGTTTAACTAAACTGGCCATCCATGGCACTATTGACTCTAGTTGCTTAAATACGGCAACCGCACTCAATTCAGTCGCCCGTAACTACCTAAAGTAACGAGGTTATTGAAGAATTGATTTATGAAACCTCCAAGCAAATAAAAGGACAGAACTTCAGAAGTTAGGTATACGGAACAAGTTTAAAATGGTAACTAATCCACAGTACATACATTTTTTGAAATATTTTCCGCCGGAGGTCTTCCTAAGCCAGATACACAGAGAAAATTTTGGCATATATTAGTTTTTTTTAAATATATTTATTTACTGGTCTATAAAGATGTGCTACGCTAATTGAATACAATTTATAAAGCCGTATAAATGTGTCTTTCTAGCCCATTGAGATGCCATAGTCTACCTTCTCTGGAACACTAAGAAGTATTATCAGTACATGAAAATACTTCCTCAGAACGTTGTCTCTGGAAAATGATACTCCTCCTTACCTTCTCAGGATATCACTTTCGAGCTCAAAAATTAAATTGAATGACCCTAGAAATACGTTCTCGATTCAATGGCAACTTGCAAGTCACGCAAATATCCCGTTCTAAAGCCAGACTATACACGTAATAATACTTTTTTAGATTAGGTTTCAGGATCTACAAATCTTCTCGGTGTATGATGTTGCATTCTGCCAGAGTACTTTGACTAGTCTACACCTCAGAATACGGGATCTCCACTGTTACTCGGCCATCCTTCATCTCGTGGTGTATGATCAAACATTGACACATCCTTTCTTGGAATATTCACTATTCCTTGGTGCTTTTCTTCTGCTGTTATTCCAAAAAAAATTCCCCCATTTGTTCATCACTATACCTAGAAATTCCCCCGCTCGGTTTGTCATTCGCCGTGTGATCTATGCCTATTAGGTTCGCTGGTTTGCCATGTCAGCGGGTTATAAGGGTTGGAATCACGTCTTGGGTTCGATATTTCTTTTCTTGCGCCTCAAGGGAATTATTTTCTTCATCATAACGTTGATCATCTTCAACGCCATAAGTCACCGCAGGACGTAAGCTAGCCGGGACACTGGCACCGTTTTCGTTGTGACTTGCTTGAGCTCTATCCCTGTGTGATATACTTTTACCTCCAACATCGATATCAGGAGGAAACCTTGGGTAATCGTACCACCAGTAACATACGGATCAATGAAAAGGCAATAGGTTCTGGTGAGTTTCCAGATCGAGGCGTCACATTAACTCAAGGTAGCGCTCTTGTCTGATCAGCTATTGTTGCTTTTAAGAGTTCTTGTAACATCAATACACATATGTAAATGTTGTCAATTATTAGGCGATAAATTACCATTTCATGAATATGGTATTTGATTTGAAGCCTGAGTGTTCCGCACGTTTCGTCTGACTCACAGAGAAGGCAAACGAAAAAGGGATATGAAATTGAGGTCGTACTTCATTACCAGTGATGTTATGATAAGTTTTACGGACGAGCCTCTCATAATGCATTCTTACCTTTAGAGGGTCATTAAATTGAAGCTGCAATTGTTCATTTTGATTTTGAACTTGGCGCTTCTAAAGGTTAGAGTCCATGTTTGATGTTTCGCAAGCTAGGTGAACTAAAGTACAGTAATAACTAAGGAAGGTATAGTTAGTTTTGAATTTGAAATTGAGGAATTGATGGCAATACAAACTTATAGAAATTACTGCTCGCTTAAGAGCAATGTAGAGCAGTTGGAGGTAATGAAGTCGTCTAGGGTCTCTAGGTGTATTGAAGACGAAGAAGGAGCATTCAAAAATATCTTAAGAATAATTAACAAAAATAAACCTGTGCGAGTAGCCATCTTAATATAAAAGAACTGGGCGATGATTAAAAATTGTGATGTAGTATATATCTCCTGACAGTTACCTGTTATCTAGGCTGAATAGCTTTTACACAAAGTAAATTGACTACCATCTGCGCCAGTCTCTCAACCTTAGTGCTCCAACACTCTCATTATTCAGAAAATAATTAAATTTATTGCCTTTTAAAGATTTTCTCTGCAGTGAGGCGACACAGTTGGCTGCTATTAGGTTCTAAAAGTTATTCCAAGCGTTTAAAAGAGTTTAAAATTATTTTCAAGTGCTAAAAATTGATTATGTAATACCACCTGGAGTAGATGTGAAATTTTTACAAATATCTGCTGTTCCTTGTGGCCCAATGGCAAGGCGTTCGCCTACGATTTCTTCGGAAACTTAGATTGGTCACAGCGAAAGATTCCAGGTTCGACCCCTGGCAAGGAAGCGCTTTCTTTTTGCTTAAGGTCCGGCCCTCGCTAGGCGTCAGATGCCTGAATA
>JAJMKT010000560.1:0-12073 GCA_030563985.1 Geotrichum restrictum
TTTTTTCTTTCTTTCTTCTCTGTTTCTCTGTTTTTTCTGATTATTTTTTTTTTTTTTTCTTTTCCTTCTTTCTTGTTTCCATTCTATTTTCATTAATATTGTCTTTTTTTTTCTAGTGCCGGTAACTATTTTACTGGGCATTTGTATTTGTTTGATTTTTGTCTTGGCCCTTTTTTAATTTTTTTTTCTTCTGCTCCTTATTTCCAACTATTTCTTATTCTTATCCTTATCCTTATTCTTATTCCTACTGTATTTCTCTTTTACTATTTCTTAATTTACATTTTTTTTTTTCTTCTCTTTTCTGTCCTATTTTCATTGAAAAAAAAGTGTTTTTGATTCTCATTTTTTTGTCTTCGTTAACGTTCTAGCTCTATAATCAATAATCGATCATCAATAATCGAACTGTGTACGTTTGTGATACGCCCTAATTAGTCTATATTCGTGATCAATTATATCCAATCAAGTGAGAGTCAAAATTTAGAATTGTATTGTCAAAGTGGATTACAGTCTATCACTCGTTAAAAAAATAAAGTATGGCTATATAGAGTAGGCTAATATAGATGTACAGTTTTAGAAATACAGAAAAAGGGAATAAATAATGCTGCAAAAGAAGCAATGAAATGAAGGACGTCAACGGGCATGCATGTGTAGGAGGAGAATCGATATCATATAATGGAAAATATCAGATTTCACTGAAGTTTCTAGAGTACTGTACAACACGATGCCAAGGAAGGGCAAAAGATAGAATGGAAATAGGGATATCATGACGTAGCCAACCTCCTCGGGGGAATCTCGACTACTTCCGTTTTTTATTTTCATTTCCACCCATTACCGCTAGTCTACCACCTAGCTGAATAGAGTTTTTTTTTTTTTTTTTTTTTTTTTTGCCGATTTACGGTTCAATAGCTGTCGAATTAGCTAATGCAGCAGTCGTCGAACCAGCAGAGCTGGCTGAAGATGCAATAATGAACTTAACAGCTTCTTCCAATGAAGGAGGACCACCCATTATTCGAATCCCCCCATTACCACCGACTGCCAGAGAAGAAGAAGAAGTAGACGGCGAATTAGTAGTAGGTTGCAATACGTCAACAGTGTCTTCTGCAAGTAAAGTCCCATGGAACCGTTTCTCGTGCCCAACTTTGACTTGCTTCTTCATAAGAGCCGTCAGCCATTCTTCAGTCATCACCGCAGCTGGACCCCCAGGACCCGCAGTAGCAATAATATTTGCATTTGCATTAGCAGCAGCAGCAGCAGCTGAACCCAGTACACCTCCATCTGGAGCCCCCGACAAAGGTCCCACCATACCATTACCATTACCATTACCATTACCATTACCACTAACAGCAGCAGCACCAGAAGACAAAGCGGCAGTCGTAGAGTTATTATTATGATTATTATTATTGTTGTTGTTTTCGAAATTATCGACGGTGGATGTGGCTGCTATTGATGGCGGCGCACCAGAATTTATGGGAGCCGATAAAGCTGGAACCACGGGGAGCTGACTTCCTGCAGTTGTACCGGCAGTGACACTTGTTGTATTTGCGGTAGCAGTCGTCACTCCTCCTTGCGCAAGAACAACCACTGGCCTAGAAATACTCCGAGCGTCCCTTGGTACAGGCCCCTTTGCCCATTCCACAAACTGCACAAACCCTGCCACCTCCTGTGCCGTGTTATAATCAAATGCACCAATACCGGCACTCTTTGTGTTTGTACTATTATTTAGTAGCTGCTGTTGTTGTCGTTGATGTTGTGAAAACGTTCGTCGTCGTTGCTGCTGCTGCTGTTGTTGTTGTTGTTGTTGTTGTTGTTGTTGTTGTTCGTAATCCTCTTCTGATCCTTCATAGTCGCTCTCACCACCACCGGCATCGTAGTTCTCGCCAAATATCTCGTAAATGCTAACCTCTGACGTGTCAATCATCCGTGCTGGCCTCACCGCCCCGATCCGCACCATTGCCTCTGCCAGGTCAGTAACTGTGACGCGGGACCGGCCGCTGGCGTGAGCGAGATCTGTGCAAGTGTCGGACAGTAGTAACAGATGTCGCATTACAATGTCAGTTAATGTATCGAGAACTGATGGACTACAGCGGTCGATTCCGGCTGCGCGCAGGAGCTGAGCGGTGGTGATTCTCAGTAACGAGAAGTAGAATTCGGAGCTCATTATATTGC
This sequence comes from Geotrichum restrictum, assembly GCA_030563985.1. Lineage (NCBI taxonomy): Eukaryota > Fungi > Ascomycota > Dipodascomycetes > Dipodascales > Dipodascaceae > Geotrichum > Geotrichum restrictum. The sequence goes on from JAJMKT010000560.1 coordinate 2,167, forward strand.
TCTATATATATTCGTTTATTTCTGTTGAAGGGCTGTTGCAGTGCTGTTGTTTAGGTTCCTTAAATCGTTTGTTATTTTTCTGTTTGGAGGAGGGGGTCCTGGTGGTTCAATTTGTTTTTGCTAACTGCTTGCTGTGAGTATATATGGAGCGAGACGCGTTTGGACAGGTTCATTTACTGTATTTCAAATTTCATGGAGGTTTGTTTTCGAAATAAACTACAGTACTAGCACAAAAATTGAAAAGTGGAAAAAAAAAAAAACATACAATTACCCGGATTTCTGTCGTGGCCCTAAATCAAACCTCCACAGAGATTGACCTTGAACATATCACCAACAACCCTTCTTCGAACACATACGAAATCACATAAATTTTACATTTTACAATTTTTTTTTAATTAAACCATGACCGACGTCTCTCTATATTCGATAAAGGCTACCTTAATCCTTGATAGCGACGGCAACCGCGTGTTTGCAAAATACTATACAGCACCACACGGGGACGACTCGACGAATTCCACCGCTTTATCGTCAACAGCCGCCGTCAAAGACCAAAAAGCGTTTGAAAAGGGCCTCTTTTCTAAAACCAACAAGCAGAATGCAGATGTAATCATCTATGATAACCACGTTGTGGTCTATAAGCAGGTGGTTGATGTGATCATCTATATCGTTGCGTGCTCATTGTCTGAAAATGAAGCCATGTTGTACCAGGTTGTCGTTGGATTGAGAGATGCTTTGGATATCCTACTGGTACATGCTGTTGACAAGCGCACAATCTTAGAGAACTACGATTTAGTTGCTTTGGCCATTGATGAGACTGTTGATTCCGGAATCATTTTAGAAGTCGATCCCGTTGTCATTGCCGCTAGAACCTCCAGGGCTCCTACCTCAGAGCCTTCCTTTAACAACATAGAGCTCAGCGAGCAAGGTGTAAGTATTCGCAGTCCCATGGCTATATTCAAGTTGCTAACAAACGTCATTTTAGCTTCAAAATGTATTCCAATTTGCAAGGGGAAAGTTGTCAGAACGTCTTCGCCAGTTTCAATAGTAATAGCGTATATACTTTCATCTTAACTGCTTATACATTTTCTTTTATATTGAACCATGACCTTTTTTTCCTCTTCTATTTACTTTCTCTTTCCACCTTTGCCTTTGCTTCCTCCTTTGCCTTTAGCTCCTCCTCCTCCTCCTCCAGACTTAGCTCCGCTCTTGCTACTAGTACTCTTTGCGCCGCTGGTAACTGTTGGCATGTGAAATGCTACTTTTGACACAGCAATAGGCATTGCAATTTCGCTCGGACGCAGACCCTTTATCAGGTTGATCTCCTCAGGCCACGCAAAGTCAGGGTCCTGGCTCGTGTTGTCAACCTTAGCCTGTGATATGCCATGAACAATTTCTTTTATGGCCTTACCCTTCTTGGTATTTCCTGGCAGAAACTTGATCTTATACTTGAGCTTGGTGATGGCACTCCATGTGCCAAATACTGGCACAGCGGCCACTGCCACGTCACCAGCCTTAAGCCGGTTGACCAGCACGTCCTTGGGATGTGCCAATGCTGATAGGTCCTCGTCCTCATCAAAGTCCAATATCTTTTTTAGTTCTGCTTCCTCCGCACGCTTTTGTCGCACTTTACGCAGCGCTTCCTGTTGCTTTTGTCGCTCTCGCGCCTCCTGCTCCTTTTCCTTCTTCGTCGGACCTGAGCCGGCTGACTTGATTGCTCCTATTTTTTCTAGTTTGGCACGTCGCTCTTCTTCATCCTGATCCGCATATTTGGTCGCAAGCTTCTTGAGCTTGCTCTTTTTGCCTCGTACCTTCGGTGGCTGCTGGGTGCTTTCACCCGACTTCTTTTTACCCGCACCAGACAGCATTTCCATACGCTTCTCAATATCGAGAGCAATTGAATTGGGAGGTGAGTAATTGTCGCTATCATCTTCTTCTTCATCGTCAGCAGTGTCTTTCTTCTTGCGGAGATCACGACGCTCTTTTGCAGATAGTCTTTTCTTTCCATCCAGTGCTAGTCTTTTAAGAGACATATCCGATTCTGCAATATCAGCATCAACGGCATGAGAAAGGGGCGTATTGAGCCCTGAAGCAGGTGCCGTAGATGTGGGTGTCGGCTCTTCGGATTCAGGCTGAGGCTCCGGCGCATTAGCAGCCATTGCTGAAATCGAGTCTGGGAGCTGAGTATCAGGGAAAAAGTCGTCGTCAGAGTCTGAATCAGAGTCGCTGTTGCTATCACTCTCATTACCCTGATCCTCACCCTTAGTTTCTTCCTCGTCTCGACCTTTTTCCTCGATCTTGGAATCCTCGATCTCCTTTTCGTTGTCACTTGCATTCACCTCTTGGTCATCCTCTTGGCCATCCTTCTTCACCAACCACATGAATCCTAGTCCCATATCCATCGGCATAGGTGGAATCACGTTCCTGCCGTTTCTAACTTCAATATTGTCTATAGGTACCAATTGTCCTGTTTCCTTGTTGACCTTGTCAATCTGATCATACAGGCCATACCAGCTGCGTGGTATCATCTTTGACTCCCATGCCTTGGTGCTGGAGGCAGCTGCAAACGCACCAGCCTGACTGATGGTGTTTGGCGGTACCTCGGGGTTTGCTTCTCCAAGATGATTCTTGACAATCACAATACTGGCCCCAGGAACATCTGCAGTTGCAAGCACGTCATACTGTTTAAAATATCTTCTAAAAAGCAACTGACTCTGCATAGTATCACGGCCGCCTAGCACCAGGTATCCATCAGAACTCACAAACCAGTAGAACTTCTCAAACCAGTATGTCTCGCGGACGCTGCGTAGCCCGTGGCTCTGGTTATCCTGGGCACGAGAGGCTGCAATATCACGCAAGATTTTGTGTTCGGCCGACTTGAGAGCCTTGTTTGCCGACTGCAGGGTTCGCTCCTGCTTGGCAGCAGCCGTACGTTTTTGATCAAAGTAAGTGCGTGAGTTCGCCCAAGCCGTGAGTGACAGGTCGATCGCGACTTTGACAGTACGTCTGATTTTAGGTTTCTTCTCTTCTGATTTAGTCTCGTTTTCATCATCAATTTCACTGTCGCTGCTGCTTTCGTTTTCGCTCTCACTACCACTATCACTCTCGCTCTCACTCTCTTCGAAATCTGGGTCTGGAAGAATGACTTTGATTTTGTTCTCCTTCAAGTCCAAAGGCAACGCAATCATCTGTGCAACTGGGTTCTTGCGTGCTTGTTCGGATTTGATGAGTTGCTCAATATCGTTCCAGTCCATTTTTTGATCGATCTGATCTCGCACGGCCTGGGCAGCGGCTTCAACCCTCTCTGAATTCTCTTGCAAAGCCAAGCCAAGCCTTTGGCTACGCTCTTGGACTTCAGTAAGGCCCTCGAGACGTTTGTCCTTTTCGTGGCGCGCAGCCTGTAGGCGACGCTCTAAAGCTTGCTCTTTATTGAGTACCTTGAGTGACGATTTGCTAGCCTCAATGGTAGAGTAATAGTAATCAATTGTCTTGTTGAAGGATTCCAGCTTGACAAGGGGGTTCAATGTGGTGCTGGAAGGCTTGAACGGTTGATAATCTGTATACAGAAACTCAATCTGTCGCGGATCAACAAATGTGCCGGCCTGAGTAATGGGTAGCGGCTCAACGTACTCGGAAGGCTCAGAGGATGTTCCCGTGAATTGGGGGTTCTTTTCGGTAACAATGTAGCCCACAGTTTGCTCGGCTGTAATAAGGTCCTTAGCGGCTTTAAAAGTGGCATTGACGGCGTTTACAACTGCTTGCAATGAATCCTCAGATGTGTCTAGCGCAGTAACAAGTACATCAGGATCGGTCTCAAACTTGATCAGGTACTCTTCTAGCAATGAAGATGACAATTGAGGCAGCTTGGCATACAAAAAATTGCGTAGTAGCAGAGATTTCTTCTTGCGCTTTGGTGTTGCTGGGTCTACACCAGCCAGCCATTCTTTGATATCAGACACACTGACATTTTCTTCATCGGTGTCTTTTTCAAGGAGTGAATTAACATCGTACGTAGATCCGACGGCATATTTGTCTGTGGGCGCCAGCGAGGTCTTTTCCTGTGCCACAGTCTTGAGAAGCGACATAATCCTGAACTGCTCATCAAGCAAAATTATGTTGCCACCAGAGTGAAACTCAAAGACCAAGTGGAAAGAATAGGTGTCTGAGAATGAAAACACCAGAACACGATCGTTCTTAGCTAGGGCGACCCTTTTCAGTCGTCTGGTTTTGAGGTGTTTGCGTAATTTGGTGACAAAGTTTCCTGGAGTTGGCGTAGTATCTCGCGTAAAGTCTGTTAAATGGATTTGAAAGCCTGGGTTTACAATCAAAAGCTTTTTAGAGTCAGGGACTGCAAACTTGAGCAAAAATCCTGTAGCGTTCAGCAAATCATAGATGTTCGCCAGCCTATAATTTGTGATTTGACTTTGCAGCTCGTTCGTAATGATCTGGAGATCGAAATAACTCAATCGTTGCTAATAAAACGTTAGACAAAGTGGTCAAATTGATTTAAGCGTTCGCTTACCTTCATCCTTCAAATTTCTGTTGAACGGTGATGGTGATGGTGGTGGTGGAGTGAAAAATAAAGAGTTGGTAATAAGTTTCTTCCACCTTAAAATTATCAACATTTAAGAGCAAACCGTCAACAACCAGTGAGTATAGATGATCCAGGCCTGCCCTGTGGCAATTGGCATTACTAATTCTTCAGTGTCTATTTGGCAAAAGTATCAGTCGTTGCCCAAGACAGGCCGACTATGGATTGGTATCACGACTCTGGTCGTTGCTTACGGTGGAGGCAAGGTCGTGGACCAAATGTACGATGAAGCCCTAATACGAGAAGAGGCCGAGCGCCGGCTGAAGCTCCAGCAGCAGCAGCAGCAACAGCACCAAGAACATCAACAAAACGATCGTGATAACTAGTCTTTTGTATATAAACCTTCAAATGTTATACACTCTTTGCGAGCACGAGAAAAGTATCCCAGGTCAAAGTGATGGTAGTCTGGTCTGTCCAACCATACTGCTTCTTTAACTTTTCAAAACACTCTACTACTATGTCAACTCTTTCAAGATGAGCTTTCTTCCAAGTATGATACGCTGACCACGAGCGCACGTAGTCCTGCATAGCACCAACAGTCGTTTCTTTGGTGAGTAAAAACTTGTCACTATTGCCACCAACGGCAGGCCGGTTTTCCGGGCAGATGACGTTTTCATAGCGCTCAACATTTTCAAAAAATTCTGCCGTCGGGGGTGTTGGTACCCGATCCCGCAACGTTCTACGACCAGGTTGCTGCCAATACGGGCCAAGATACTCTGACCCGTAGCAGTACTCTAGCACAAGCTCGGTTGCTTTCGGGAACCCTTCAATGGCGGCGTCACAGTAACCCCAGAACGCAAGCGTGGCGTTAGGTTTGAGGGCTCGGTGAGCTTCTTTGTAAAAAGCGGGAAGGTCGAACCAATGAATTGCCTCAGCGATGGTAATGAGGTCAACTGAGTGGTCAGGGATGCCGAGGTCGGCTACAAATGTTTCTGCAGTTGATGTTTGGAAATCAATGCCAGGGTATACCTTTCGGGCGGTCTCTATCATTACGACACTGGAATCTGTACCAATGACTTTGTCAAAGTGCGAAGTCAAAAGAGCTGTCGCTTCACCGGGACCACAGGCGATATCGATGGCAGTAGCCCGAGACTTTGAGTGCCTGCCATGGTACTCAAGGATGTTGTCAAACAGCTTCTGCGGGTACACGGGTCTCGCAGAGCTGTAATTATCAGAGCTGAAGGAAGCATCGGCAAACGCACTCATTTTGAACTTGTAAAAGCAGACTATATCGAAATGAGAAAGGTGAGGTTATTTAATCAGAATTGCTCATCTAACTGTGCAGTTAATTATAAGCTTATACTGAAAATTAGATTAATTTGAGCTCTGACCACGAGGCATTGACGCCATTTCACCATTAATTTACCTGAGAATGCATACCGATATGAATTTGTTTGCTTGACCATGGCAAAGGAACAATCACTCAAGATCATCAAGTCATATAGTACTCGATTGGATATGGTATTGTTGGACGCAAACACAGCCTACTTCATACTTCATCTGTCAGTAGTCCAAGCATTGAAAGGGCGTGGCTTCGTGCACTGATGTCTCTTGCGAATGCTGGTTCCATGGAGTCTCTTTACTCACTTTAGTTATTTGCCACTGCCATTATAATACAACACAATTTGATTCAAGAGAGCTTATATACCCGTAGACTACCTGGCAGCGATATGGATGAAGGTTATTTGCTAAAACAGTAACAATCCTGGCAAGATCGCTTTTGTTTGGCCTGTTCGCACTTATCTTCACCTGGCTTAGGTTGTCTGTAGTCGCCATGAGCAGTCGGAAAGGGTCACAGCAGCGACTGCCATCGCCAGCTCTGTGTCGCTGAATACAGGCTCATCATAGTTCGTACGTTGCAATGTGAATAGTAATGAAATAAATTATTAGATAAACTAGATTCTTTCGAGGGCCTGAATTGTTAGCACTTGTATCCCAACATTTCAATGCACTTACCTCCATGAGAACCACAGAATTGCCGCGAATGACTACCGTGCCCACTTTAACGTGCTCGCCGTTGCTCTTTTGTTCGACTGCTTCGTCTAGCACAATGTTCAGAAACACGTCGTATCCTCGTAACACTCCGATAATCTGCCGCGAGCCGTTCAGCTGCACAAACAGCTTCTTGTCCATGTACTATTTTTTTCCCTCTGGTCAGCATTCAACAACAAACAACTAGCTGCCTCGTCGCGCACTCACTTTCTTTAGTTCCGGTGTAATTGCTTTGCCCATTGCTCTTGTCGTCCCGATCGCGTCGTTGGTGGTGAAGATTTTCTTAGCTTCGTTCACCGTCTTATTCGGCAATTTTTCAGCTTACCCTACCCCTATTGTCCACCTCATAGATGGTGACGATTTAATTTCACAATTTCCTATTCTTTCGTTCCCTTGGTCTTTCTCCTCCATATACTATATTATAATGACTGGCTTTCTTCGCTATGGCTGGGCCGTGTTGCATTTAGTTGTCCTAGCTTTAGCCAACGACCGTATCTATACCGACCGCGACCCGACTCGCGTCTATTTTGTGATCGAAATCGAAAATCATATCCTTGAAGACCCAAATGCGGTCTTCAACTCCCATGCTTCCAGCTGGACTCATGAGCACCCGCTGGCCTCTGTTCCTAACCATCACCTCTTCTCGGTCCCAGAAGCAATGGCAGCCGACTTGGTGGATATGGGCCCCCATATCCCTAAGAGGCTGCGGAAACGGACTTTGCTAAACACTCTCCTGGCCAACAGTGGCGTACTCTCCCTGGAAGTCTCGCGCCCCAGGATGCTCCACAAGCGATCGCCCATGCCAGTTGAGAGACCTGTAGACTCGTCTATTCAGTCCATCACTGATCTTGCTCGAGCACTGGATATTGAAGACCCTATTTTCCCGAAGCAATGGCATTTGTTCAACCCTGTTCAACCCGGCCATGATATCAACGTTACGGGTCTCTGGTTTCAAAATATTACCGGAGAAGGAATTAGGGTTGCAGTTATTGACGACGGCTTAGATATGGATACGGAGGACCTTAAAAATAACTTTTTCCCTGAAGGTTCTTGGGACTTTAACAATCCTGGGCCGTTCCCTAAGCCTAGACTGGCCGATGATCGCCATGGCACTCGATGTGCTGGAGAAATTGCAGCAGGAAGAAACAAGGCCTGTGGTGTGGGTGTCGCTTATGATTCTAAAGTTGCCGGTATCCGCATTCTTTCTAAACGAATCATGCCTGCTGATGAGGCTTTAGCTCTCAATTTTGAAATGCAAAAGAATGACATTTACTCTTGCTCCTGGGGTCCCTCTGATGATGGACAAACCATGGAAGGGCCACCTGAGGTAGTTAAGAAGGCAATGATGACGGCTATTCACAGTGGTCGAGGTGGGAAAGGTAATCTTTACGTTTTTGCATCTGGCAATGGTGGTAATTACCAAGACAATTGTAATTTTGATGGCTACACTAATAGCATCTACTCCATCACTGTAGCGTCCATCGACCGTCGGGGATTGCATCCTGGTTACTCGGAGTCGTGCTCTGCGAACTTGGTTGTTACGTACAGTTCAGGTAGCGGCGACTTTATTCATACTACTGACGTCAATGGAGCCTGTGCAGATAGGCACGGAGGCACTTCTGCAGCGGCCCCAATCGCTGCAGGAATATTTGCTCTGGTGCTGCAAGTCAGACCTGAGCTCTCCTGGCGCGACCTGCAGTACCTCGCATTTGAAACAGCCGTACCATTTGACTTGACGGACCCTGGCTGGCAAACTACTGGCAGTGGAAAGTCTTTCCACCACATGTATGGCTTTGGCAAACTGGACGCTTACGAAATTGTTGAGAAGGCCAAGCACTGGGAACTTGTCAAGCCTCAGGCGTGGTATCACTTACCTATCGAGACTGTCAATAAAGACATCCCCAGCACTAATGTGGGCGTTGAATTTAAAGCAACTGTCACTGCCGAACACCTAAAGAATGCAAATTTCAAGCGCCTCGAACATGTTAACATTCTTATCAATGCTGAGGCTAGTCGCCGTGGTGATCTATCTATGGAGCTCAAAAGCCCCTCGGGAGTTATTTCCTACATTATGCCTACGAGACACTTGGACTCGTCGCCTGACGGTGTGCAAAACTGGAAATTCATGTCTGTCGTTCACTGGAACGAAAAGGCAGAGGGAGAATGGACTTTGGTTGTACGTGCAGCAGACGGTGGGTCTGCCCGTGGAAAGCTCATCGACTGGCAGTTGCAGCTGTGGGGTGAATCCGTGGACGGAGACAAGGCTATGCTTTTCCCAGGTCCCGGTAACCAGCAGAAGGAAAACGGAGAGAGCGATGGTAACAAGGACAACTGGCCGTCTTCGGGTGCATCAGAGCCTTCTACGTCTGCTACACTTGTTTCGTCTGTTACGTCTGTCCAAGAAGTATCAACGTCTGTTTCTGAGCCTGCGACCACTCCCTCCGTTGAATCTCACACGTCCGTTTCTCCAGCTACTACGTCGTTACCTGCATCTTCCTCTTCTGCAGCAAGTCCGGTTTCTTCGGCTGAAAGTTCTTCTACTAATTCGGCTGGACCTTCGACCGAGACTGGATCCGAAGAGAAAAACACAGAATCTCATCACTCACAGTCTTTAATTCCTACATTTGGCATGTCTGGCCGCACCGCTGCTTGGGTGTACGGTTCAGCACTTATCATTTTACTGTTTATTGGAGGTGTCTCCATGTACTTGTTTTTTGCCCGCCGCAGGCGTAACGGGAATGACTCAAAATCATATGCATTTAATCCACTTCTCAACCGGTCGCAACGCGATGGTGATGACGAAGAAGGCGACGAACTCGCATACTTGAACGAGTTTTCGTTAAGTGACGATGGCGAGGATGACGACCGCAGTTATAACGAAGGCGTTCCTCGACGGGGCCAGTCCGAGGATAGCGAGTCGTCGGAAACGGTGCCATATTTGGCAGCAGGCAGGAAGGCTCGTAACCTGTATAGCACTGCTGCGACGGCAACAACGCCGTCAGCAAACATGGCGTCAGGTTTGTCGTCGTCAGAGGGCTCAGATTTGAAGGAAAAGAGTGACTCTGAGCAAGCGAATAGGGGTGCTTCGGTGGCAGAAGAAGACCCATTCCATCTGGAGGATGATTTTGATGTTAGTGATGATGAAGGTGACAAGGCATTGATAAATTAATTTAGAGAGAAAAAGAGAACAGTTTATTATTATTATTATTATTATTATTGCTATAAAACTATAGTATACGTAGCAGGCATTAATGCATGGTATTTTTTATTGGACCCTAGATCGATGACTTGATGGTTTAAATTTCACATTTATGTAAAAATAATACA
>JAJMKT010000561.1:0-11959 GCA_030563985.1 Geotrichum restrictum
CCCCCGCCACTACCCCCGCCACTACCGCTACCGCTACCGCCACCTCCCTCGCTGCTCCGAGTACCCTCAATCGCAACTCGACGGGTCACGTTGCTCTCCCGCTGAATAAACATGCTCGGCACACCGGCCACTAGGCTAGCCTCGTCCCAGAGCTCGGAGCTGGCCCCCAATTCGACTGACGGCGTCACAATTGTGACTTTGTGCGGGTATTCGCGTTCGTCCTGCGGTATCGCCGAGATGACGACATTCATATTAACGTGCATGGGATTGGTGATTGTCAGTAGCAGCGTATGTGCTTTACCGGCACTTAAAGTTGACGGGTAAAGAACTTTGGGCGGGAATTGTGATACCCTGAGACTGGGGAGATAGTTTCTATGATACAAAAAGTTTGTTAGCTACTAGTCGAGACACCTCGTAAAATTGTAGAATTGTAGAATTGTAGAATCGTAGAATTGCAGAATTTGTTTCACAACATACAAAGCCATGAGCTTGATTTTAAATTTAGTAGTGCTGGGTTTATTTTCGGGTTTTATCAGAATATGATGGCACGCTTTGCATCGTTTTGTGCGTTTGCTGCGCAGTGGTTGAGGTAATGGAAAGCTCTGATCGCGGTCCATCACATCTCGCTGTATATCGTTAGTAGTGGTGCTACCATGCTCAAGGAGAATTGAAGAAGTGGCCTGCAATAATGCGTTCCCCTGGTCCAACCCCTCGTCGACTTCTATAATGTCACTGAAAATCTCTGACCCAGGGTCTTTTCTACTCTTGTCTCGAATACGTCGTTCTAGGATCTCAGCAAACGTAGAGCTACTCTTCCCTGTGCTGCTGCTGCTGTTGTTACCATCGGCTGTACCCTTGGAGCGGTCGGCCATGCTCTGCCGCGATGACGCCGCCATCGTGACCCCCTCTTCAAGACTACGTTCGAAATAGAACTCCCGCATGGCCTGGAACCGCTTATCTATCGATCCCTGTGTTCTCATGGGCGACGCCTGGACGTGAGATACCAGTGATATGGTTTTTGGAAACGTCAAGCCCGACGTCTGTGACGTCCACTGGCAATGGGGGCATTTCAGCATGTACCCATCTCGAGCTTCTTGTTGTCTGCTATTACTTCTGCTGCTGCTGCTGCTGTTTGTCGGGCTATCATCGCTGCTGATGGCAGTGGTGGCTCCTACGACCGTAAGCCCGGTGTCACAGTCGGGGCACCTGAAACAGTTTCGAACACATCTATTACCCTCTGAGCGCGCACTACTTGCTGTGACCTCAAATAGGCATTGCGGGCAATACCGAGATACAATCTCTGTATCGACGCATCGTGGACAGCGGTGAGTATGACAATGTTCGCAAAAATAGAGCGACTCGAGCGAATGTCGTGAAAACGGATCCCATAGCGGTAGTGGTATTTTATTGGTGGCAGAAGCCTCTTCTTCTTCTTCTGCTGCTGCGGGCTGCTGAGGAAGCTTTGGCTCTGCTTGTGGTTCTGGCGATTCGTCAATTGCGGATTCTCCAAAGGAGAGAGATCGTGATGATGCAGAGTGGTTGTGGTTGATTGTTGTCGTAGGGGGCGACAGTTCGGGTTCGTGGCAGAAACAAATGATGTCGACCCATGGAAAGGATCGTAGTATAGGGGGTGTTTCCATTGTGTTGGGGCTGCGTGTGAAAAACTGGATCAAAAAATGCTAAAATGTATTGTGGAAAAATTGTGGGAGAAAAATAATGAGCAGTTCAATTGGGTGAGGAATAAGAGATCAACATTGAAAACTCGATTGAGGCCTTGAGAATGAAAATAAACTCCTTGGTAAGTTGATAGTCTACCACTGGAAACCAAAGAAAGCTCCTTCTTTTTTAGAGTCTCCTTGAAGGTAGCGAATTGAACACTTGTAAATAAGCCAACTAGTCCAACGCCAGAGAAAACTTTGGATGTTACACCGAGACTAAGGGTTATTCATTTTGGGATAGACTGGAGAATATATCAACCAATCCAACCTAGCGCAATATTGTAATTTGAAATATTTGACAACGGACTGGAAGAGCTCAACCCCCAACCCTTCGGCTTCCTGTAATAGTATCGATACAGATTAATACAGATCAATTGACTCTGCTTCTTTCTAATGTGCATGCAGAAGAAGTTTACTCAACTGAAATGCGAATTATTTACGACTGCAGCAGTCTAGCTCAGAGTCTATCAATGTCAGACTGATATATTATTTACATGTTCCACTTTAACAACTCCTTAACAGATTCAATGAGTCGATCCACCGGACCCAGCAGAAACAGCAAAAGCAGCAGGAGCAAAAGCAGCTCTCCCAATTAATACGTACTAATTAAGATGGAGAAACATCTTTGCCAGGGTTAACGTTGCTCGCTTGCCATGACCAGTGCTGCACCAGACTCTGGCAGACTGTACTAGCTACCAGACGTCTACTGTACCAGTCTAGCTACTGTTTTTAATTAAATGAGAGTCACAATAACCAAGTTGAGTGATGTTAAGCGTAGAACATGAACAAAAACCTTCAACCGTGTTAACAGTTAACGGACGGTATTTGCATGAATTAGAGCAAAGTTTGGAGTAGACTCTCAGCTGTAGAGGGTCCAGTGGAGTCCTGAGTGGACTATGCAAGCGCAATTGAAATAAGATTACAAGCCTTGATTGATCCAACAATTGTTAATACACGTAGTTAACCGCGCTAACTTACCGCTCAGCGCGCTCTAGAGCTTAGACATATGTTTTTTTCACGGCATAGTCTAGTCAACAGAATCTACACTCAGAATCAATGCTGCTTCTCATCGAAATATTTAAAGTCCATATTAACTTGTTGAAAATTAGGCAGAATAATTGCAAAGCGTATACATTGTGCAAAATATGCTAGTTTAAACCAAACCTCATGTCGTTTAACAGTTGACCTGACCTTCCCCATACCTACAGTCTTATTAGCACTCCCACAGGCATATTGACCAGTAAAGGCCTTGAGCGGCGACATGAGCATGTTTTCACTACTGGTAGTTAATTAAAATTCCCGTATCATGTGACTTTCAGGGAGCGCTCTCTAATTGCAAAATTAATATTTAACTATTGTCGTTCCAGATAAATGATGCCTACGTTTCAACTAATCCCTACGATCTATTCGATTCATATCTCTTACGTCCAAGTGAGAGTCCCGCTGATTAACTCCTCTCTACTATTTTTATTTCAGTGTGATATATCAGCCTTGCCAAAATGACTGTTTCTAATGTTCGAGACGACAGAATCTGGGTGGACGGTTGCTTTGATTTCGCACATCATGGTGAGTGCCGCCAATCACTTTTTTTTAAGTCCGCATCTTTTCTAATCTTAATATAGGCCATGCCGGCGCCATGCTCCAAGCCCGACAACTCGGAAATGAGCTATACGTGGGTGTTCACAGCGATGAAGAAATCTTGATCAACAAAGGCCCAGTTGTCATGAACCTGGAGGAACGCATGACGGCTGTTGAAGCTTGCAAATGGTGTACTAAAGCTATTGCTTCTGCCCCCTACGTCACTGATCCAGAATTCATGGACTCATATGAATGCCGATATGTCGTTCATGGCGACGACATTACAACAGACGCTGACGGTAACGACTGCTACCGCATCGTCAAAGAAATGGGCAGATTCTTGGTCGTTAAACGGACTCCAAATATATCAACTACCGATTTGGTGGGCAGAATGCTTTCTACCTCTGTCAGCCATCACATTAAATCGTTTCCAAAGTCTGACAATTTGCTGAAAGATGTAGGTGCTGACCATCCCCTATTGACAGAAGATTCACTCGAGAGATTCCGGTTGTATGCTACAGCGGAAGACGGAAAAACATCTGGAGCTGGTCTATACATTTGGAACGACACCCTTACTGAGATCGTCACACCCTCTATCGAGATTGGAAAGGCCCTGAAAGCGGAAAATAAGGTGTTCTACGTCGACGGAGGTTTTGATCTTTTCTTCATGGGACACATTGAATTTCTGCGTGCTGTACGGAAACAGGCTGACGAGGCTGGTGCCATCGTAGTCGTTGGTATCCATGATGATGCGACCGTCAATAGCTCAAAGGGCAAATCATACCCCATCATGAACCTTTTCGAGCGAGCACTGTGCGTTTTACAGTGCAAGTTCGTTGACACCGTTGTTCTTTCTGCTCCGTTTGCTCCTACAGAGTCATATCTCAACTCATTACAGCCTACAATCAACGTTTCCAAGACGTTGCATGGCCCTACTCCCATAGAGACATGTGGGGGTCAAACGTCGGAAGAAAACGACCCTTATAAAGATGCCAAGAGACTTGGGATTCATTCTGAAATCGGTGCTCATCCCTATGATCATGTTCAATCCGCTGCTCTTGTTGATCGAGTGCTCAGCTTTAGAGAACAGTACGAAGAACGCCAGCGTAAGAAGGGCTGGAAGAGTGAAAACGAGAAACGTCTTGAGGCACAGGAAAAAGAAGAGATCCCTGTCTAATGCCTTCTATGCTACAGTCCTTCCTATCGTTTTTTTGTTTCTTGTTTCTTGTTTCTTGCTTCTTGTTGCTTGCTTCTTGTTGCTTCTCATAGTCTAATCATCATCATCTTCATAATAATCACCATTGAAACATTGGCTGCTATTAGAAAACCCTAATATCAGACGCGAATTCGATTCCTTGCCAACGCAATTGTTTTGTGTGTTTGTTTTGTATGTTTGTGTACAGTAGATTCGTTCTCTCCATTTTTTATAATTTTTTCTCTCTCTTCGTTGAATATCTCGTTCAAGACACACCGGTAGCCATTCTGCATAAAAATCAATTACAATCGACAGCTATCTCAGATCTCGAGCTCATTGGCGGCGGTACTAACACACTCGCTTCCTCGTGGTGATTCAAGTACGCGCTTTTTTTTCAGCAGCCGAATATACGTAGTACCCGCGGCTATCAGAGCCACACATTTGAAAAGGCCGAGTATACAGACTTCTGTCTGCAACAACCAGTGGCATCGCTGCCATGTCTAGTTTTACTGCTTCAGATGATGACTGGCCTTCGCCAGACAGCAAGTTTCATTTCAACTCATATAATGGCAGAGTTAAAGCTCCACCATTCGTGAAACAATCTAGATTCAATTCGCTGGACGATGACGATGACGCTGGCTCTCTTGATTCTCCAGCCGACTTGATGCGTCTACCAAGCGCAGCTGAAACAGCGAACGACCTGTTTTCCGCATCCTCCTCCATAGAGCAGACCCAACACGAAAAAGTATATGCGTTCCCATCTTCACCGTCTGTTTCAAGTCTTCATCATTCCCCAGTAAGGCCGCATTTATCGAATTCTCCTCGAAATCAACAAGTCGTCTCACAACAAAGTGCCATGACAGCATCTACGGCCTCTCCTCAATACAATCGCGTCTACTCAGGCCAGTCGTCAGAATCGTCGTTCTCACGATCGACATCACCTCTGGATTGCAAGCCTGAAGGAGATACAAACTCGGGCTATTCAAGAAGAGTCTCAATCGCAAGTCTACGGCAACAGGTTACTCTTCAAGGTTCGCGTTCGAGGAGAGATTCGGCCACCTCAAATATCAGTACCAAAACGAACGATAGCATGAGACATGTTTTCACATCCACTCCTGCCGTCAAAGCAAAGGGCCGGCCTCTGTTCCCTTTCTCTGAAGACCAAGGCGAACTGAGCCAAACTGTACGAGCCCTCAAAACCGCTACAGACGCGACGGAGCGAATTGCTTCTCCGACTATCCCAGAGATTCAATCACTCAAATACAACTCTTCTCAGAGCATCAATCGCATATGCTCTTCAGATTCTCTACGATCGCCCCAGTCGGAACTGGGGGATTTGGAGGATTTTGTACCTGAAAGAGGAGCTCATGTTTCTATGTATCAAACAGGCGATACAGACGATGGCAATGGAAGCTTCATGAACGACGAAACCCAGGTTTTGCTAGATAAAGCATCATCCTACAAATACCCTGGCGAGCCGCTGCCCAGCGAAGATGGTTCAACTATTGGCGTAAAGAAAGAGAAGGCCGTCATTGATTCTCTCAAGCAAGAAAATTTTCAACTTAAGCTGCGCATTGTAATCATGGAGAGTCAGATAAATGCAACATCTAGTACTGGCGTGGCTGACCTCAGAACCAGGCTGGCGGAATCGGAGGCTGCTCGTATTGCAATGAAAACCGAAAACGACAAGCTGCGTCACACAATGGCCTCTCTCGATTCCGAAGAGGACACGGAAGATAAAGACCAAATTAAGGCACATCTCCAGGCCATGCATGATGATATATCGATATATGAGCAAGAACGAGAAGACTTTGAACACGAGCGAGCAGAGCTACTTGCCAGAGAGGAAGAAATTAGAGTAAGTGATTTTCATTTTGGCACATGCTGTATCTAACATTTTAGGAATCCTATGAGCAAGATATAGACAAGATGGCAAAGGAGATTGAAAAATTACGAAAAAGCAATAGTACATTGTCGTTTCGCGTGGAAGACGCAGAGCTGAAGAATGAAGATTTAATGAATCGCCTTGACCACATGTCTGAAGCCGATCTTAGAAGCCAATCGCGGACCTCGAATGGACGACAGAGAAAACGACCACTGTCTCGACAATTACACAGAGTCCTAGATCAAGTCAACCATATAAAACATTCTCTCACCGACCCCGAGGTAGGGTCTTCTCGGAACAGTCAACGCATATCCTTGTCTACGTTTGAATCTTCGCTGGCAGATGATTCGTCCAACGTGGAAGCTTTCAGTGATTTGCTAAAACATATTCAGACGTCTGTTAGCGAGCACATGAAGGAACATCGGGCCACTTTGGTTGAAGCGGATAACGCGCATCGCGATTACGAAGAGATACTACAAACATATCGTGGTTTGAAAGCAGAGTTCGACGCGGTGCGAAAGGATGCTGGAGCAAGCATTGATGAACTAGAAGGCGAGTTGGATTCTAAACAGCGAAAGGTTATTGATCTTGAAAATGAGAAAGCCGAGCTTTGGCGGGAAGTACGAGAAGTCAGCGATGGGTTAACACAAATCGATCAGGAAAGAACCAAGTTAATCCAGACAAACACACATCTGAGAGAGAAAAATGACGAGGCCATCTCTTCAATGAATTTATTAAGAAAAGAGCTGGTCTCATGTTCTAGAGATAATGATGACCTTCGTGAAGGTTTGGAGAAGAGGGAAACAGAATTGCGATCGCTGAATTTGGACTTTTCAAACTGTGAAGCCCAATTGAGTGGCAAGAACTCAGAAATCAAAGCCCTACAAGATCGGGTCAAATCGCTGAAATCTCAGGTTGACGGATACATTGAAGACTTGAAAAAGGACGATGCTTCTCAAACGACTACTGAAGAAATCACTAAGGGCCTACGCAAGCTTTCAATATCAGACGGTCAAAATATTGAAATTGAAGAGTCTAAACAGCTTATTCGTCAGGTCCTACAGGGTGTCCAGGAATGCTTTGACAAAAAAGCAACTCTTGAGACTCTTCCAGGGCAGATCCACGAAGTGTTTCAGTCGATCAAGGAGTTTGATAACATGGCTGCTCAACTGAGCGAGGCACACAAGGTGAATGATGAAATTGCTGTTTCACTTGATGAAAAAGATGATATTATTGCGTCTCTGGATAACAAGTTGAAGCTGGAGAGCGACCTAGCTTCGACATTGAAGGAAAGAATCACTTTTCTTGAAAAAGATGTGCCGTCAGAGTCTTTGACAAGAAAAATAGAAGAACTTGAAAAGACCATTCGGTCGCTTGAGCTCGACCTCGAGGCCGACGATAAAGTAAGAGCTGAGCTGAGTGAAATCAAATCTCAGTACGCCAGAGCACAAAGAGATTTGGACCATCTGAACAGCGATAACTTTGAGTTCGAATCTAGGAATGCGGACCTTCGGGCTAAGCTGGAACAAGAAATGGTGGAGCGCAAGCATCTTCAGACAGAAACCAAAATGCTCCGACAAGATCTTGAATCAACAGAAAAAGTTTTGGAAAGTCAGAAACATGAACGCAATCGCCTTTTGGCCGAAATCAAGGATCTTCGCAGCAAAATTGCTGCACTGGAGGCTACAAGGATTGATCACACTAAAAAGCTAAGAGACTTGAGCTCATCGAAAGAGGATCTGCTGCGGGAGATTGAAAAGAAGGAATCTGCGCTAGGTAACGTGGTGAAAGAACGAGGCAAGCTTAATCGGGACATGGAAGTGTTGAGTCACAACTACAGCGAAGAGACCAGCCGGTCTAGTTCTTTGGAAAAGCAATTCCTTTCACTTGTGCAAGCCACGTCGTCACCATCGCCATCGACGTCATCGGCCAAAGGCGGCACCATAAACGCAACCAATGCCGGCACGGTCTTTAAACAACAAACCTACCACCGAATGCTCGAGCTCAATAAGGAACTCCAAACGCACCGCGACAAAATCAAGACCCTTGAACTCGAACTTAAGGACAAGAGCCAAAAGTACCTGAAACGAGGGTACGACAACTTTATTGTCCTGTCGGATATTCTGGTGGCAGTAGTAAGCGAATCGGCCGACAAGTCGTGGAAATCAAAAATCAAAAAAGCAACAAGCGATATTCAGAGTAATGCTGGAGGAGGAGGAGGAGTGGGGTCCATGGCAGGAGAAAATTGCAAAAAATTGGGCATTTTTATTCGAGAGGGCGTTAAAAATATGGGGGACCGCTGTAACCGGTTTGAAAAAACAGTGTTGCAGCTTGAAAATGAGCTCAAGGCGATCAAGAGAGCAGCAGATGAAGAGGAAGAAGCGCACAACCATCTTGCAGTAAGTTTTTTTTTTTTTTTTTTTCATTGCCATTGCCATTGCCATTGTCGTTGCCTTTACCACTACCACTACCATTCAATTACATCTACTAACACTGACTCTTTTTTTTTTTTTTTTTTTTTTTCTTTTTTATCAAGACTGATCTAGAAGCATGGCATTCAGCCGTCCCCACCACCATGACCACCTCCAGTGGCGGTCTTTCTACAGGAACCTTCACGCACGCCACCACTGCTACCACTGCTACCACTGCCACTGCCACCGCCGACACTGACACCGACAAAGACGGGGGCCCATCGGCATCCGCATCCGCATCCGCATCAGCATCATCATCCCACCAACAACTTCGGCACGCAAGTTCACAAGTGATGCAAAAACTCTCCGGCACGCTAGTGGGCCAGATTTGGATCTACCGGTACCGCGAGATGAAGACGCGGTTTGAAAAGGAGCGCGAGGCGCGGCGTCTTGAATTCGAGTCTTCTCAGATGTATTTTAGGGAGCTTGAGGAGGAGGTGAATAGGTATAAGAATATGTATAATAGTGCTAAGATGGCTATTAATGGGTTACCACAGCAGAGGTGAGTGTGAGTGTGAAGTTGTGAACTGCTTATTATTATTATTATTATTATTATTATTGAAAATAAGAGAATTCATGAGAAAAGAGAGATTACAAGAAAACCAAGGAAAAGTACCACGAGAATTGGGAAAGCCACTGGAAGACCCAAAAGGACAAAGTCAAACAGTCAAAAAGATCGACTCATCAGCAAATGGCAAAAGAAAGTACGATGAAAGTGAAAAAAAAAGAGTAAAAGCTACCGCGAAATATTGTCAAAAACGCGAAATGCAATACGAGAGTGCATGCCGCGAATGGAATGGTGACGAGAGATTCTTTCTGCGCCACGCGCCACGCCAAAGAGTGAGCAAGATTGTTCAGCTCAGAACTGGTCATGGCCTATTAGGTAAAACACTTCCACAAGGCTGGAACACAGTTGGGGGCATGCAGTTGTGGCGAGCAGGAACAAACCGCTCAACACTTGCTTGTAAGCTTGTCCCAATCTCGAACGACCCCCGAGACATACTGCGCAAGGTTTCCGCTACTTTGGATCTTTCAGTGCTGTTAAACAGTATTAAAGGACTCAAAGCAGTAAATTCTTTCTTGGATGAGAAGGAGTAACCACATACTGTACCTGAAAACGCTGGAGATATCAAGTGGATTATGTTATTGCTGAGGTTTGGTGTTTACATCGATCCCCAAAAGCGGCCACCAACTGTTAAATGCAGAAGAGAGGAGTAGAATTAGAGGCTTGATTCGGGCCTTGATGGAGGCAACACGACAAAGGGCGAAGGCCTAATACAATGGCAAATTGTTATATTGACAGAGTTGTTAATGCTCACAGCAGGAGGGCGGCTTAATATTTACTCTTCTTTTTTTTTTTTTTTTTTTTATATTTCGTCTTTTAGATATTCACCTCGTTAATCAATCCTGGGAACTTTTCCCTTTTTAAAAAAAAAAAAAAAAAAAAAAAAAAAAAAAAAAAGGTTCCTAATTTGAGATATGATTCCCTATTTGGGATTGTACACAACAAAAAATAATAGTGGGCTTTGAGAATTAGAGCTCTACAGTATACAGAAATATCTGTTAATTCCAGATGAATATCCAGGGGTCACAAATATATCATCATCATTGTCTGGCAGCTAGCAGCGGGGTAATTCTTAAATGATAATTCTGACGAGTATGTGTTTTGACCCTCTCCTCCTCAGTGGCGTCGCCATGATTTCCGCCTTGTACAGACACTCTCGGTCGTTATCTCGCAAAGTCATCATCTTCTTTCTTAGAAAAAAACTATCAATGCGTCTGAGTTGCTCATCCAAACCTTCTGGGTTTAAAGATGTCTACAAATTTAGAAGTTTGACGTAATGACAAAGTTCTAAACAATAACAGCGCGTTATTATCAGGATATAAATTTGAGGTACCGTTCTTCATGCCTTTTACCAGTTCTCTACCTTGTCCTTCAGTGATTCTGACAGTTTTTGCAGCGGGACCAACAAAAGAGCCTTGGACAGGTATTCATTTCCTGCTTACATGTATCCATCACTCTGATTCAGCAGTTATCTAGGTTGAGCAGAATATTTTGACTCAGAAATAAATCCTTGTATTATTAAATTTATAATGAAAGGAAATTAGATAGATATATGGTTTGTAATATAATCTTCTGGTTTTCAAAACAAGACCAAATAGCAAAACCTTTCACTACATGAACTATATTGTCTTGTCAAAAGGATTCACTGCAATAAATATGTATTCTCATCATTTCGTTCTCTCCCAGCACTGTTAACTACAGAAGTCAACTGGTAAAATAAACAAATGAACCAACGACCTGATCTAGAACCCGATCCTCACCAGGATTCTGAACAGTTTTCTGAAGCATGTCAAAATGAAGATGTGCGAATCAGAGGTGAGAATGGGAAATATGATAAATGCGCTTTTGCACACCCCCCGGAGTGCGGATACGCAAGTAGTGCTTCATACTAATTATAAGGTAGCAGAGAAAACCCGTCGGTCAATCAGAAATAGCAATGCTAGGGAAGGCCCCTATGAACCTGAGCCGTTTCTGAACCCGACAACCCTGGAATACATCACAAGTTACGACCAGTTCTGCGGACTTGACGATAATGCAATAGGCGAGTATATACAAGCTTACGGGTTGATAGTAGGCGTTGACGATATCCCCAAAGTCATACTGGCCGACTACATTGGATTTAACTGGAGGTTAATCCACAAAATATCTAACTCTGCCGCGCAATGGCGTAATTTGATTTTTGGGCCTAGATATGAAATTGCTGAACTGAATAATAAATATTTCAAAACCATGGCGCAGCTGGCAACGAAATTCAGGCCAATGTTCAAGACATGTGAACAATTAGAAGCCCTTACAAAACCCCAATTAATTGCATGGCTGGAAGTTTATTATTATGGACCTTTGGATAACGTAATTGATGTCAATACGGCAAGAAATCGTTTCCAAGCTATATTGGGGGTGAAATCGAGTGCGTTTTATCAGAAACACTCAAATTATTATGCTGGGGAAGGCCCCTATAGACCTAAGCCGTTTCGGAATCCGGCAAACCTGGAGTACATCACAAGTTACGACCAGTTTTGCAGACTTGACGAGAATGCAACAGCCGAG
>JAJMKT010000562.1:0-11919 GCA_030563985.1 Geotrichum restrictum
CGTACGTATCACGATCGTTTCCTCGACTGTCGTCGACAGTCGTCGTTGGCGGTCAGCAGTGAGTGAGTCTTCACGAGAGAGTTAATTACAGTTGAAAAGCTTTCGCAGTTACCCTGAACGTAGTTCTCGCACGTGTACTTCTGTGACCGCCTGATAGAATGGAAGGTGGGTGCGGCTAGCCGCAGCCGTATCCTGACAGTAGGTAGATTTGGAAATTACAATGTAGTACGATAATGACAGGGTGAGGCTGTGCAGCATCTTTTCGGACGTACTGAGAACAGTGAGAAGTGCGCGCTTGTCATTGACTGCACTTCACAACCAAGAAGTTTGTATGGCCCATTGAAAATTTTGGCTTACAGAGGGTTTGAACATTGTAAATTTTATCATATTATTCGTTGTCAAAAAGATTTTGGACTTTGATCAGAGATCGATATATACGCAGTAGACTATATACAGTAGAGCAATAATAGTAGGCATTCCCAATACTAGGTTAGGGTATGTTGGTTGGACTGGATAGCTGCTCTCCAACAGTTCGCGCAAACTTACACCAACGAACGTACGCGACGTCTTATTTTCGTCAGCTGAAGATCGATGCCCAAAGCCCAATTGCCAAATTCAATGGCTCCCGCGACGGACGGGATATTGAAGTCTGCGAAGACAGGTTTGTCCAAAGAGGTAGTGGAGACTTACAGACCGGATTTCCTTTGAATTCCATCTTTATAATTATAAGTTAAAAGTACGGTACAGGAACTTTGTGAGAGACTCGAGCACTGAGCGTTGTGATTTGAATTTCACGGGTGGTAGCGAAACTTTACCAATTATAAATGCGAAAATTAAGGGAAAGCTCAATTAACAGGACGGTAACGTTATCTATGCTCGCCTCGTATTGAGCTAGTGCTTGAGCAAGTTTTGCCCGTTGGGGTGTCTTGAAAATTCAAGAGATTTCAAGGCTCAGTGCCCCACCCTTCCATCGATTTAGGCTAGTAATAGAAGACAGACCAGTGTCGATACTGTCAATTGAATAGTATGGATACTTGCTGTGCGTATATTTAGTACTGTAGCTGCGGATTTTTGAGAGTTGCAATCGACTTGACAACATGCGGTCGCATCAAAGTGGCTTTATCAATTGCAAGACGGCAGCGACGAAGACTGCGGTAGCTATCAATATACGTATGTATATTCTAGTCAGTCAGCTGCTATCATCAAGGGAATACGCATTTTGATTATTCGTAGATCTCGAAATCCGAACTTGGGTGTGCAGTCATCCGAATATCCCTACCGGTTGTTGTTGTTGTTGTATATAGTATGGTTGTATTGTAACAGCCACCGACCAAATGGCGGTCGTTCGTTTAGTGTGTAATCAGTATACTGTTACAGCTGGACGATGAGGAAGAGGGGCGTCAAGAGGAAAACTTGCCGCGAGGATCTGGCTGAGTATCAGAAGTTCCAATCAGTGTTCAATCGTAATAATTTACAGTAGGAATTATTTCTTGCAATTAATGTTGCCCGATATTCGTAAAAATCAAAGATAACAAGACGAAAAAATAACATTCTTTCATATGTTAGTTTTGAAATAAGATTTGTTAGAAGGGTTTAAGCTTACCTGTGTACACTTGTTGAAGTGCCAATGAAATAATATTCAAGTGACCTGGAGAACAGTGGAACAAGGGATAACTGTTGTAGGAGCATAATATAAGAAAATAATAATCAGATGCTTATGTGTATGAGAAAACATGTTGCAATTGGAAGAAGAGCTTGGTGGTTGAAAAAGCTGAAAGAGAGCTTGATGATAAGAAGCTGAAAGAGAGCAGAATTGAAAGTAGGCAAAAGGTGAATAGTGAGCCAAAAGATAGCAGGCAAGGGACAAAAAGATGTTGGGGCGTCCTTTGAACAGCAGGAGAGAAATCCAGCTCTTATACCCGGAGAAATAACTTGCTTTAAGGAATCAAATCAAGAGCAAGGAAATTGGCATCACGCCAAAGCCAGAGTTCGTGAGAGGAACGGGCGAATGGTTTGGTCCAGTGGTAGAAGCATTAGCCAATTTAAGAGCAGCAGGAGAGCGCTTTGGTGGAGCGCGACGGGGTTTGAGGGTCATGACTTTCTTGGAAAGGTTAGCGGACCCGGGGGTCAGAGCTGCAATGATAGCGTCTGCGGAAGCTGGGTCAGCTAATGGAATGGAAGCATCCAGCATAGTTACACTGACTTCTGTCAAGCTCCACAACTTCTAACTAGGGTTCTATCATGAACATCAAGACAAACGAGAGTAAAACAACATGACAGAACATGTCAGCCGTCTATAATAAGAATTAATGCTTCATCAAATAGTGAGAGGAGTCTCATAATCGTAACATTAAGGAATAAAATAAAAATCAGTATGCTGTTAGAACAAAATATAGACCTAGATTTTCAACTCATTTTGCGGGGTGTGCAAGTCCTTATATACCGGCAACTTGCGGCAAGCATTCTTTTGTGACGCCACTGGCTCTTTAGTCAAAGTCTACAGATCTACTCCACACAGAGCCTAGAGAGTCTATAGACTCTACACCGATAATTAGCTTGTACGTAGACTACAGTAGTTGAGTCAGACTGTACTGTAGACTATAGTGACTATAGTCTACCGGTATTGCATATGGTATAATTATTCGACTGTTAACGGCGCCGGCCAGGAGCCAGCCGGCTAGCCAAGCGGTGGCGACAACAGGACGTCGTCTGCCTGGCCAGACAGCTCGAGATATCTAGGCGGCAGCCGACAACCCACAGCAACGCGACGAAGGAGCAAATCCAGAGACGAAGAGTCTGGTATAACTTCATGCATTACATCCTGATTGGAGATGCATTTAACAATGTAAGGGAGGAGGAATTCTTGAACATAGGAATAAAGTTTAGTTTAAATGGGGTCGGAACATATACCGGTAAAATACTGTACTAGTACAGTACTTGCCACTTGGTACGTACCGGTAGAGCGGCTACTAAGTGGAGCCTGAGTAGACTAGAGGGGCCTCGGGGATTATTATAAATCCTTTTATTATTAAATTTATAGAAATAATATAAGTCCAAAGGACAAAGTGACATAATACTGTAAGTTCGAGATCTATAAATTTAATAATAAAATATAAGTCCTTTTATTATAAAAGGATATTTTTTTATTTAGAAATTAACATGATACCGGGAAGTATTTATACATCCAATTTAAGAGGTAAGGGTAATATCTAGAATTATTATACCCTCTACGTACTTTGAGCCTCTACCGGTAGTCTTTTTGTCTCATATATTTTACCATTTTTTTCAATCTGTATTCATTTGGAAACTTAAAAATCCCTCTCAAATCAAATACGATGTACAGTACGAGACGAGAATTTGGTATAAGATGGCCTTGAATCCCGCCCTGTCTCTGAATTTATTTGGCACACCGTCTTCAAATAACCTCTATAGTACATAGCATACAGCGATAAACTCTGAGTATAGTATATTTTCACTCCAAATTGTTCCGTTCAAGACCAAACCTTTGCAATGACTTCGCCCGAGAATGTTGTTGACAGCCCTACTGAGTCTGTCTCTACTCTTGATCAGAGAATTGACCTCACTGCCGCTACTTCACCAGAAAAAGACAGTCTGGTTTCTGCTTCTCTTGGAGATCACGGCCCCGTGGTTCTTTCAAGATCTGCTACGGATATTGGAACTGGGTTGGCTGGTATTGTTGAGGGCGGAAACCCAGGGTCATTGTCTGTCAATTTGCATTCTTCTGAGCTCGTCGAACGTTCTTGGCAAAGCTTCGATCGCTCTCCAATTCCGACGCTCAGCCCTTCCTCATCGATGGATGATCTTAGACCATTTGACTTGACCCCTAGTCCTATCAATCCTCCCGAGCTAGATCCTGAGTCTCCGTTTGGCATAAGCCCATCTGAAAATATCTCATTTTATTTTCCTGATGTTTCTATATCAGAGTCCGGTGAAAATGAACGTCAAGCCAGCGACAATGAGGGCGGGCCCACTGGAACTCAAATAGGCCATTATGATGACATCCCTCCAAATGAATTATACGAAGGAGTATTGACTGATCCTGAGCACACCTTTGACTCTGACGATGTGCTTGATTTGAATAATTCTTTCTACTATTTCGCTTACGACATTCCTAGGCATACATGGGATCAGACGGCCTTTGAAATAGGGCCCTTGGTTTTGGAATCTGAAGGGTCTCGCATACCGGCACATGTTCAAATGGGCGCTAACCTGACAGTGACTCGATACCTTATCATGCCAACTCTAGGGCAACCAGCTGAGCAAGACTTCTCGGATAATGAGGGATGGCCCCCAATCGGTTTCTATACACAGAATGAAACTTCAGGATTTCTGGTCTCCCCAGCCATTCCCGATTTCCATGATCACCGCCCAAACTCCATTGATATGAACTCTCTCTATACTATACCAGAAGATATTGATTAAGAATTTGAGTTTGAATGGGATTGAAGCAGCGCGGACTAGGTGAACGGCTACCGGTATATCTAGACTCTGGAGAACACTAGTAGTCAATATTGTAGCAACACTGTAGCAACATACAACAGCAGCAGATATCAAGAACAGTAGTTTAACAGTCCGTAACAGTTTAAAGTATAGCCTTTCGGGGTAATGTTTGGTAAACCTTATTAAGCTGTGGTGTTTGAGCTCTAGTCCAGCAATAGACTACTCTAAGTTAGTGTTGCCGCGATGTCAGGGATCAGATTTTGGAATCTTGACATTGTGTCGAAAAATACATCTACTTTTCTTGAACGGAGGAACGTCGTATTTGATCCATGTGGATAGAGCCCTTGGACAGTAGGGCATTAAGCTGTGCTTGTGTCTTATTGTGCCTTAAGTTGGAGCTGTCGATGTCTTCCTGTTGTTATTCTAGCAGACTGTCTGGAAGGACCATGGAACCGTGCACTTTGTCACAACATACACGACGTACCAATAGTCTTAAGAATTCTATAAGCTTGGGCTAGGGCGTTCTGGGTTGTGCTGTTCAGTTAACGACACAGCGCGCATCTCTCAGTACGCCGAAATGATGAAATGATGCGGCTGTGCATCAGCCATACAATTAATAGCCGTACGACACATGCTAATTTAGATACTGTACTGTACGTACGTATACAGCTGTATACCGGTATATATCTAGCTAGCTATGTAACTTGGTCCCTAATTCTGTCAACTCTCCCGAGCTAGATCCTGAGTCTCCGTTTGGCATAAGCGCATCTAAAAATATTTCTTCTTATTTCCCTGAAGTTTCTATACCAGAGTCTGGTGAGAATGAACGTCAAGACAGCGACAATGAGGGCGAGCCCATTGGAACTCAAATGGACCTGTCTGATGGCATGCCCCCAAACGAATTTTACGACGGGGTACGTACGTACTGGGCAGTGGGTACTGTACGTGTTAACCAATCTTGAGTACCGGCACAGCTTTAACTCCGATGACGTCATTAATTTGAGTTACAGTAGTCTACTGAGACTCTAGACTACTCTTTCGGCAATTCGGCATACGACACATATATATTTTCCTATGCATGCATACGCATGAGCAGGCTAGCTTAAAACTTAAAACTTGGCCGTTGATTGTGGACACTGGACAGTGGACCCTGAATTGTTTGGAATATGCCCTAACCCTATTGAGAACCGAGAACTTATCATGATGCCAATTCTACTGCAACCAGATGAGCAAGCTCTAGACTTTTCGGCCGGTACGCATCGAAATTTATGAGGAGTGACACTCAACCTGTTTCTATTACTCTACCTGGACAGTGGACACCACAGAAGGCAACTCCAGAATTTCACCTGTCCCCGGCCATTCCAGATTCCCATGAGCAACACCCAGCCTTCATTGATATGAACTATCTCGATACTGTACCGGTATATACTGATTTTGTGTTTGTGTTTGAATGGGATTGAAGCAGTATGGATACTATGGACTACGTAGGTAGCTAGACTACAGCATGCATGTCTGGAGAACAACATAGACTACAACTGTATATGCCACATTTTAAGTGACTTAGCCAAAAAATATATTTGGGATTTTTATTTTTTTCAACAAATTTATACTATCAAATTAAAATACAATACGAAGCAATATTTACGTCTTTTTTTTTTTCAGGTGGCAATATCCTGACCCTTAAGGTTACTAGACGGGCGTGCGAGATTTGCGGAATGCATGGACGTAACACGGAGAGCGTTGGGTTCCGGGCAGCCAACTACTTGAGAAAATTCAAGTTCATGTAAATTAGAAGGTATGGCGTCCAAGTCTTTCTGTTTAGCATTATCACCACAATACACTCGCTCAATATTGTCTGGTGTATTTATGTGCCTGTCTTTGGAATCGAACTTCGAACTCTATTTTTTGGCTGATTTAGTTGGTTGAACCCTCTCAGACATCGCATTTAGAGCGCGACGTGATTCATTACGACTCAGCAGCAGCGATTTGATAGTGGAGAAGTTTTCAGCATTCGCACTCTTCAGCTTCTCACCCAAAGACGTTGGCATTGCATCGTCATTAAGGACGCTAACGAAAGCATCGTTGAAACTTGTGATATCGTCAAGTTCAGAAGAAGACATGGCTGATGGAAAAGGTACTGGCGACGGCGTTCGGTGTATTTCCATAGGTGGAGATAACGAGTTTTCGATTTCTCTTGTTGGCAAGGTATTGCAGAAACTATTATCAGGCGTCAAACGGCTCAATTTTTCAGACTGTGTATCCACTTCTGTGCTAGAATCGTTAGCATTATTGAGAGGTGCCAAGTTTTCGTCGGACTGTGGGTTCAAGTTGAAAGTTGAGTCGCTGTCACGCAAGCCACATATCCCATTTAGATGCCTGTAGGTCCTTTCTGGGTGAAATGGGAACACTCTAGCACCTATGAAGCCAGCTCGGATAGTATATACACCATTATTGAGTTGGAGAACTCTTTTCCTGGCAGCAACAAAAACTTTGAGATGCTTTTCCCCTGGCATAAAATGTTCCTTGCCTTCAAGTTCATCATTGGAAGCTTTCAAAAATTCTTCAGCATAGTATTGCTTCATTGGCTTAAAGAAAGAGATATCTAATGGCTGGAGCGGGTCAGATGTGTGAGCAGGCATAAACAACAAGATGATTTTCCTCTTTAGGGCCGATACCAGAAATTGGCATGAGACATGCGAGGTGTGACCGTCTATAATCAATATCCTGTAAGTTCCTACTACGTAGGGTTCAGTAAGAATATCAAAATGGGCTTCCAGCCAGTGAATGCTGTGTCGCTCAGTAGAGAAGCCTTTTTCCTGAGCACAAAACGTCCAATCGGATCCTGCCTCTTGTGGAATACTATTCCGATTGAAAGTTGTACCATTCATTATAAGATATGGAGCAATTACTCTCCCTTCAGCAGACACGCATTCAATGGCGGTTTTGTTGGTTCCACAAGAAGATTTTTTGATGGGCGAAACGCGGCAAACGTCCTCTGCTTTCTTTCCATAAGAGGACCTCTTCACAACCTTGACACGCGAAGTAGTGCCATTGTTGAAACTAGTCTCATCAACGCACCAGATGTCTTCGACTTGAACATGGAAAAAATCGACAAGTCGTGCATAGTTTCTAAAGTAATTGTCGAAGTTATCTTTGTTGCAGCTGTCGAATCTATATTTGTCGATAGTTTTTCCGGTTCCGATTACTAACTTGGGGTGTCGTGAAAGAAATTTATCAACAAAGTGTTGGCCGAGGCCACAATCTCTTCTTGAATTTCCTGGTGAAAAGTTGTCGCGTATGAAGGTTTCTATTAAAACTTTTACAACAGCTTTAGTTACTGTTCCACCAGCATCGCCAAGAGCGAGGATGGCCCTTCCAAGATAACGTTCTTCACTTTCGTCAAATACCGAATTGCCGGATTTTATCTGAGCACACACTCGGCTACTGGTTCTTTTATTTCTGCGACGGGTCAGTGTCGCATAGGAAACACCAACAACTTTCGCAGCTTTTCGAATTGAGAAAGTTTCCCCCAAGTATTCAGGTCTTTTAGAGACACCGTATGTCAATTCCAATCCCAGTTTTATCTGGTCTTCTCTTTCAACATCATGAGCTTTTACCACCCCATTATCATGTGGTAGTACGACGTATGGTGTTGGCGCCTCCTTAACTCTCACTCTTTGCAAATTAGGGGCCATTTTTGACTGTATGACTTTGACGAAAGGGAGATTTTTTGTAAGGTAAAAAGGTGTTAGAAGTGAAAAAAAGAGGCGTTAAATCTGTTAATTAAGCAAGCTTAGGTAGTAGAAATTCATATAAGGTTAGAAAACTAGCAAAAACATTACTATAAAAGTAAACATTAACACTAGCTCAATGACGTATTTTTTGTAATTTGTCAGAATGACCTCCAATTTAGTCTGATACTGAGTACTAAGCTTGAGTTGAAGTCCTAAGAAGTAACGATAGTAAAACAAGCTAAATTTAATCTTATAGTAGATGTTAATTCGGCTCAAAGCCGTCTTAGTGAATATCCCTTGGGGAACTTGGGAATTTTTTTTGATCTGCGCGTGCAGTTCCTAATTGGGAAGCTGGCCAATGGCGCCAGTGCGCACGTCACGTGCACTCGTATGTGAATTTTCTTAATTAGCCCTGGGAACTCAACGTTTTTTTTGATCTGCGCGTGCAGTTCCTAATTGGGAAACTGGCCAATGGCAGGGCTTGAGCCGACCCGCACGAATTTCAGCGTAGCACTGACAGAAATTCGTAATCTTGTATATGTTTAGAGGCCATGGCCCCAGACGCTCGCCGTTCTGGGCGGCTAGATCTTCGGACTTACCTTTCTTGAAAGGAGGAACCTCGTATTTGATCCTTGTGGATAGGGCCCTTTGGACAGTAGGACGTTAAGCCGTGCTTGTCTCTTATTGTGCCTGTAGTTGGAGTAGTTGGTGTCTTTCTGCCGCTATCCTAGCGGACTCTCTCGAAGGACCAACCGTCTTGCCATAACGTACACGACCAATAGTCTTCCACAAGCTAGGGCTAGGGCGTTCTGGGTTGTGCAGTGCAGTCAACGACAAGCGCGCACTTCTCAGTACGTCCGAAAAGATGGAAGGGTGAGGCTGTGTGGCAGCCACACCCTGACAAATATCAAAAAAAATACATCATTGAGCTAGCGTTAATCTCTACTTATTCTTTTGGAGTGGATGCCATGCGTCGATTGACTCTACAGTCAAAACAAAAAACAAAAAACACAATCTCTCATACTCTCAAATATCCTATAGCTAGTATATGGCATACAGCGATAACTCCGATTATTTACAACTCGAATCGTTTATTCTGCATCTTTACAATGGACTCACGCGAGCAAATTGTTGGCAACCCTATCGAGTCTGCCTCTACTAGAGCTCTTGATCAGAGAATTGACATCACTACCGCTACTTCAACAGAACAAGACAATCTGGTTTCCACTTCTTTTGGGGACTATAGCCCCATAGTTCTACATGAGCACACCTCTAACCCTCAACATGTCATTGATTTGAGTAATTCCTTCGTCAATTTTGCATACGACAGTACTCCTATGCATACACGTGAACAAGCGGCATTAATTTGAAATTAGACCCTTGGTTTTAGACCCTGCAGAAGGGTCGTGCTTAGATGTTCAAACAAGCGTCGACAACGAGGAATGTCCCTCGACTGGTTTCCATAACTCTACATGGACACCAAAGAATGAAATTCCAGAAGTTTTGCTATACCCGGTAATTCTAGATTTCCATAAGCATTGCCCAAACCTCATTGATATGAGCTCTCTCGATTCTGAGCTTGAACGGGATTAAAGCAGCGTGAACTAGGCGAACGCTCATTAAAATTAAAGTATTACCTTTCGGGCTAAAGTAAACCTACTTGATCCGTGTTTGAACTTTAGTACTGTATTTTCAGCAATATTTTAACAGATATTTGAATGTGCAACCCCAAAAAGTAGATTAGATCAGATTAGATTAGATCAGATAAGACTAGTTAACTCCATGGGCATGGGGTTGTTTCCGGGCTTTGTTTGGATAGATGGAGCCGTATTTTAATCAAAAGTAGACTACTGTACAGCTGTACATTGGGATTCACTGGCACGGTATACGCATATTTATTCCAGCTGTCATATTATGGGATCTAATGGGCTATTGAAGAATGTTTTCATTTACTGAACGTACCGTAACGACAGTGTACTAGTGTAAGGGCTGTAGTCTACTTGAACCCATCTGAGTAGACAGTGGACAGTGTAGAGATAATTGCATTTCATTTTTTCTAATTCTATTTTCATTTTACAGTCACACCCTACTTATTGCCAAGTCGCAATATCAAAAGCCTCTTGAAATCAAGAGCTTCAACTTTACTCTACCGGGTACGCTACGAATCATCATTTACAGTGTAGTTCAAGTTTGGTGCTCGTTTTTAGTCGAGCCCATAGGGTCTTAAACAATGAATGCTAAGACCCCAGACTTTTTCAAGTCATTAAATGTCATAAAATGTTGAACGGACAACAAACCATAGATATATCTTATACAAACAAAACACTTTTCGAGTGCGCAGCACATTATCGGTCGAGGTGTCGCATATCAGCAAGCTTAAAGGTCCTCATCAATGAGACCCTTCTCGGAAACGTAAATTCCGTCCAAGAACTTTCGGATATCCTTGTTTCGGACTCGGGTAATCTGCTGAATATCGGCGGCAGACTGGGAAACAGCTTCGAGAGAGTTACCGGAAAGAACGAGCTCGTCCTTCTGGGCAGACGAGATTTCCACAGCAACACCATCGGCAATGTTTACTTGACGAACACGCTTCTCACCCAAAAAGTTTCTGATCTCAACAACGCGACCATCGTCAATGACGTTAACGTTGATGGGGAAATGTGCGTAGACATATCTCATCTTGTACTTGTATCCCTTGGTAACACCGGTAATCAAGTTGGCAATCAAGGACTTGACGGTTCTAAGAGCAGCAACGTGCTTTCTGTCTCCGTGATGAACAGTGATCTTGACGAGTCTGTCGGAAATCTTGGCGAAAGTGACATTGACGTGTCTGAGGTTCTTGGTGAGGGTACCCCTGGGACCGGTAACAGTAACGATACGAGCCTTAATCTCAACGGTAACACCCTCGGGGATGTCGAGGGTCTGGTCGGTCTGGATGAACTTCATTGCGTATATTAATTAAGGGCGTTGATTTTGTCGGAGTCGTAAAGAGAGGTCAAAGTTGGAAGAAGGAAGTTTGACGAAAAGAAGTTTTCTGTCAGGTTTTTTTTCCAGCATGAGTCCAATGCATTCTCTAATTATTTCTACAGTCTGTAATATACGCTAGTTATAAACCAGAAAAGGCAGTCACAAAAACAGAAATTGAAGATTATGTAACATGCTGCTAATAAAGTATGTAAATAGTTAGGGTTTATACGTAAAGACGTTGAAATTCGAAATCCAGGA
Organism: Geotrichum restrictum; assembly: GCA_030563985.1. NCBI lineage: Eukaryota > Fungi > Ascomycota > Dipodascomycetes > Dipodascales > Dipodascaceae > Geotrichum > Geotrichum restrictum. The sequence continues at coordinate 11,421 of JAJMKT010000562.1, forward strand.
ACTTCTCTTATCAAAGCTATTAAACTGAATTACTGTCCCTCTACTGCCACTGCTACCCTAAAATACCTGTCAAACATCTTGTGAGCGGTGCTCTTCTACGGAAACGATCTGTCTTCTTATTGCTATCTACAGCTCACACATTGCTTTAGCTGAGTCTAGAGATAATGGTGTAGTACTACCAGTATATGTTGATAGAGTAGAGAAAAAAGTCTTGGATACTAGATAGATAGATAGATAGATAAATCTTTTTATTGTCCCGTTTAATAGGGAAATTACACAAACTGCAAAAAACTATTTAGGCGTGGAGTAGGACATGGTTCGTTTCCTGTCTGATATACAAACTGAGTCAGGCATAATTGCTTCACTAATTTTCAAAATGCTGCGATGGTGTCGGAATTTCCCTGAAGTTACAAAGGTTTGGGGTCTTCGAACTTCAGCACCAAGGGAAACCCAGTCGCTGGGATTGGGGAAAAACCTTGAGTGAACTACCCTAGAAGGT
>JAJMKT010000563.1:0-11809 GCA_030563985.1 Geotrichum restrictum
TATCTTCCCCCTCTTCTTCCTCCCCCTCTCCTTCTTCATCGCCCTCCCTCGACGACCTAAGCCACGGCGACCTCCTCGCAAAGCAATCCGACGCAACCGTTGGCGGCGACGCCGTACCCCCCGAGACCGAATACTTCGGGTTCGCCTTATACGTTGGCAGTTTCCTCACCTTTCTCATCTACCTGCTCTGGGCATACTTGCCGCGCTGGGTATTACAAGACTTTTTAAGCATTTATTATTATCCGTCGAGATGGTGGGCGCTCGCGATCCCGGGGTATTTGGTCATGACGATGGTTTATATTTATGTGGCGCTGGCGGCGTATAATGTGGAGGTGTTGACGGTGAAGCCGAGGGATTTGAATAATGTTACGGATTGGGTCGCGAGGGTTGTGCCTGCGAGAAGTGTGCTTGTTGTGTTTGGCGGGAATGGGGGAACGGCGCCGATAATATTGCCGTTACAGCAGCAGCAGCAGGGTGGTGGTGGTAGTGGGAATGGGATGAGCAATGGAAACGGATCTAATACTGGAGCAACAGCAGCAGCAGCAGCGGGCTTGACACACCGACAACAACGACAACAACGACAGAATCACCACACATCCAATAATAACCTAGACCCAACCGAATCCCGTCGAACCAGCACCATTGACGAAATCATAAGCGGTTCAGAAGACGAAATAGGAACCTCCTCCTCGTCATCGTCGCTATTAACTCCAACCCCGTTTCAGAGTGGTCAATCACATACGGCTATTGGAGGAGGGCCAGGAGGAGGGGACCAGCAACCATTTCCAACCATTATTCCGCGGCTGCACCCCAACACCAATACCAACACCAATGCCAGGACAAAGTCAGCATCGTCGTCGTCGTCGTCGCTCAATTGCGCACACCCAACGGCTCAAACTTCAACTTCTAATTCAACTTCAGCATCATCCCTGTTCGATACCACCACAACCAACAACCTCAAAAACTTGTCTGCTACGTCCATGCCGCCCCCAAAGCTTTCCCTAGAACACTATCTGTTCAATTCGTCGGATGGAGTCTTGGATCTACCACTTTCAGCGGTCTGCGATATCTTGTATAATAACAATTACTCCAAGTGAAAAAAAATGATAACGATAATGAAAAAAATATATATACTGTACTGTATAACAAAAATAAACGAAAAAACACAAATCCAACAATTGAGAAAAAAAAAAAAAATTACAATAAATATATATAATCCAGTCCATAAGTGAATTCGAATTCATGATAAGACTAATAGGCATCTGGCGCGCGCATTTTGCAATATTCGTTTTTACACACTTTGTGGTGCTGCTCCGGCCCCAGTATTCAACAAGCTCTGGCGTCGCTCCAACTGACTTCTCTGCATTTCCTGCCGCAGCGCTAGGCTATCCAACGGTTTAAGCAACTCAAACGAACACAACAAGTCCCCACTCACACTCATCACTGCCCCCCAGTTATCAAACTCTCCACAGTAATTAGGCGCGCTGAACACCGTCACTAGTGTCCGTTCATTGAAAAACTCGTACCCGTCCTCCACTACGATATGGGCCCGACATACTAGCTCAAACCCAAACTTGGCAAGAAACTTGTTTATGGCTACCTTGTTGAAACAGTACGACACCCCGCGCTCGTTGTCTTCCCATTCGTTTTCGGTGTCGGCTGGGTCTGACCAAAGAATGTCGTTAAGGAGGCCGTAGTCGGGTACGTCGGTAGGTCGCTGGATGCTCCGCAACTCGTTCATGCTATTGAGGGACGGCGACAGACCTCCATGGACACAAAATATCTTGTGCGCAATGATGGCAGCTATGGGTAAAGTGTTGAACGTGTCGACAAAAATCTTCCATGTCTTGATGTTGCATCGGCGCTTGCACTCGTCGTAGAATCCGTACACGCGAGTCACATTTGCACACTCATGGTTACCGCGAAGCAGGAAAAAGTTTTCGGGGTATTTGATCTTGTAGCAGAGAAGTAACAGAATTGTCTCGAGGCTCTGCTTGCCTCGGTCAACGTAATCTCCCAAGAAGAGGTAGTTTGACGTCGGAGGAAATCCACACATGTCAAACATGCGGATCAAGTCGCCATACTGCCCATGCACATCCCCCACAACTTTAACAGGCGGTGACAAATCCAGCACCATTGGCTGCGCCAGAAATATCTCTCTGGCAGTTTGGCAGATTAGGGCAATCTCGTTATTCTTTAGGCATACGTGCTTGGAGGTTCGTCCTCGATAGCCTGCATCCAGTAGTCTCTGTATGGCTTCGTCAATGTTCAAAGTAATGCCAGTGTTGCTTCCCGTAGAAGATGCCAAGGAAGCATTATGTAGGCTAAGCTTGCGGTCCAGCCGTGGCGGAAATGGCGACGTGAGCGGACTGTTTAGTGGGAGATTGTTGGTTGATATGCTCAAAGTTTCAGTCTTGGGTGTGTTTGGAACGGTCGATGAGTTTGAAGAAATGGAAGAGGCTTTAGTATTAACAGAAGATGTGGTGTCCGTAGTGTCTGTGGATGTCTCGTCGAACGATTTCACTTGTGCGTCTGCGCAGGGGCTATCGCTCTCAGGAAGTTTGTCATTGACCAAATATCCGCCAATGATGCTGCTGCTGCTATAGGTACGGCGGTGATAGGGTCTCTGAACTGAGTCAGCGCGGTCCGATGGTCCATCACCATTAGCTCGGTTATCTGCTGACTCACCGTTTGGTTGGTATGTAGCTGGAAACCCCGTCGTTGCCCCCGCATCCTCACATACAGAAGATGCAAGGATGCTCGGCCCTGGTGCCATTGGAATATCGGTTGCAGCGAGGTCTGCTGGGAGTATGAATTGTGAGGGCAGCTGCTGGGGGGTGGTGTTTGGATTGCCAGACTTGGCAGACTTGAAAGAGTCAGCAGTTTCCGAACGTGACGAGATGATTGACCTGCGAGAAACAAATGACTTGGCTGACTTTGTAGATCCTGAAGTGTCGGTCCGAGTGAATGCGGGTTTGGTCGGAGCCCCGCTCTGACTCTTTTGGCCTTTGACCTTGGGCTGTTTGGGCAAGCCTGACTTTGAAGAGTTGTTGCCCATGGTGAAGGCTACAGAATGAAGTTGGTTGAATGATGGCGGTTGATATGAGAGAAAGGGTGCGAAAGGTTCAGGGGAACGAAGTGAAGGATAGAGAGAGAAATAGAAAGAAAGAGAGAGGAAGTGGAGATAATATTAATGGCTGCAAAAGTGGATGCTTGGCGAAAAGAAGGCGAAAAGAAGGCGAGAGTAAAAAAAAAATGCAAAACAAACGTAGAGTACTGCAATGGCAGCGAGCGCAACAACAGCTGAGCACAGGGAAGGCGCTTTTGAAGAGAGCAGAGGGCTCCAGAAGACCTTGAGTAAGGTAGCTTATGGTGGTAGTGATAAGCCTATTGAATAAGCCTATTGAATAAGCCTATTGAATATTCTTAAAATGGAAGATCCATGGAATAAAAGGATTTCAATTATGGAATTAATTAACTTTGGGCAATTGCACTTGAATTAGACTACTCGGATAGACTATTTCGTTGTTCCCCACAATTCACTTGAACGGTGCTGTGCTCATGATTCGGCTACTTTCCAGAGTCTGCTCAGGTGCGCCATGCCACAGTGACTACTGATTGTGCCTTGATCAGCCAATTTTAAGATATTTCAACGTGATATAATCCACGTTAACGTTACACAAGATTCCCTACTCACCCTCACTAATTCAACAGATTATCTAGCCATGCCTCACTATTCAACATTTGATCGTGTTGACGAGGCTTACTGGTGCTCCCCGAAAACAGCGATGGCCCCTTCATCTTTGCATCATCACCTTCTTCAATACCAACAGACCCCACAGAAAGTCCGTCAATAGATGCCAAAAAGTCATCGATATCTTCTTCAGGATCAACCCTGCTTCGTTGTTTCGCACGAGCCATCTTTTCTGCACTCACACCAGCTGTTGCCGCTGTACTCTTGGGCGCAAATCGACGTTTGATCTCTTTGGCAGCTTTTGCCTTTTCAATCTCTTGCTGAAGTTCGTAGAATTGTGATTTCTTGTCTTCGAATGGTTTCACTTGGCCTTTCTGTGGTTTCGTTTGGCCTCCTCCTCCGTTGTTGTCCTTGTCCTTGTTGTGTTTGCTGCTACTGTTGGCGCTGTCTGCGGCCAGCAAAAACTCCAAATCATCATCCTCATCCGAACCCATCTCGTAACTTTCATCTTCATCGTCATCTTCACCACGCGCGTTCTTTCGGTGTTTCCGTGTCTTTTGTTTCTGTAAATCAGCAGCAGCTACAGCACCCAGATCAATCTGCTTCGGATCCCGCTTCACCGATCGTGCCATTTGAAGCTCTTCCTCCTCTATTTGTTGTCGCGTTCGGCGATCACGAACTTGTTCTGCCAATATCATTTGTTCCTCTTCGTCCAGCTCATTTTTATTCGGATGCTCTGTCAATGCGTGTATCAGCGCCTCGTCGTCATCTGAAACTACCTTGTATCGCCAGGTGTTGGACGGCAGGTTTTTGATGTTGCGCCGACTCCGCCGACTGCTTGGTTGAGGAGGTCCTTCTGCGCCTTCCGGGATCAGCGCACTCAGGTTATCGGGGTCGTTTTCCTCGCTCTCGTCACTACTGCTGCCCGTGCCGCCGTCTTCAGAGCTGTCATCGCTGTCCGCATGATGTGTTGGTGCATCTTTGTGGCGTGTATACTTTGCCTGTGGCCCAGCGACGGCACTAGGAGGTTTTGTAATGCCATGCTTTCTGTTGTAGTTCCTCGTGGCCTTCTTATCCCACTTGGAGTTGTGTAATACCATGGTGATAACGAACGAATAGCGGCAAATGCAATAATAAATAAATCAATAAATCCGCTCAAAGGCCATGAGCATGGGATCCAGGTCGATGGAGCCGGATGGACGCAGCGTGCTCAAACACTCAAGTATCTCACAAGGTTAGGGTAATAAACCATGGCGTTAGACGTCACTTGCCAAGGACGTCGACCCGGTGGCCATATGCCATATATGGCTTATGCCATATGGAATCGATTCCTGCTGGGGAGGTCGAGACCTTGAAAGTACTTTAAAGTGTGACACTTCAAATTTGGTGACACTGCCGCCCCGTTTTAAGCTCGAGTTGCGGCGACTGACAGTTCGCGCGATCGTTTCACACTGCAGCGCCCGTTGTGACCAAACTGGGCGGTTTTCCTTTTTCCTTCTTTTCTCACCTGGAGAATACAGTTTTAAACACAAATTTCTTGCTTGTTCCTTCCTTTTTCTTTACCAACTTTTACTCACTTCATCACTTCATCACTTTCCCATCTTTTCCATCTTTATTCTTATACTCTTACACTCTTACTGCTCTCTATTTTCCTTAAGCTAAACCACTCCCGCTGCACACAACTCACGCACCTCACGCACCTCACGCACCTCACGCACACCACGCTCTGTACACTCCTCGTCGTTAGATGTCCCTAGCTGCTTTTACTCAAACCTCAGTCCTATCACAGCAATCCATCTATGCTCCAAGTAATCTCTATGAATACCCACGACCTTATTTCCTCTACCAATAACAACTTGGCAAATCCTGGGCCTGGTCCTGGCGGCCTTTCCCCGAGCCCTCGCAAGGCCACCTCGCTCATTACCAACCAATCCATCGTCAAGTCTGCCCTCGCAAAGCCCAACAATGTTCCCTCTACTGCTACCAAACCTCCCCGCAGCAAAAAGAAGCTCCCTTCAGAAGCCCTGGTTGGCTCCAAGAAGGACTCTCGCCGGTCCAAGCAGCGCCCACCTACTCCCCCAAACTTAAACATCACACCCAGGAAATCCCCAAACAAGTCAAACAATGATGACAACTCTACTTATTCAAATCACTCGTCCCCAAGGCTCTCAAAGGTGTCCGCGTCGCTGGAGTCTTCCGCTGTTTCTTTGATGTTAAGTGGTGGTGGCGGCTCTGCTGCGACATCCGAAACATCCCTAACCCTACCACCGCAACCTAGTTCAGGCGGCGTCAGTGTTTCTCAGCAGCAACGGAAAAAGACTGGTGGCGGCAGATCCAAGAATACTGCCGCAACTATGCCGAGTCCTGTGAGACAGCAACAAGAGCTGTCTGTGCTGAATATTAATAATGCCCACACTCCCAAGCCTTCTAGAAAGAAGAAGGGCCGTGAAGACCTCAAGACTCCCGGTAGGCGCTACGAGAATAGCAACCCGAATTTTGAGGACGACTCCACCAAAGATCTCAAGGAGATTCTTTTTCCTGATTTGTTTGGAGCCAAAGCATCATCTCCTATGAAACAAAAGTTTCCACCTACCGGTCCTCAGGGAAAAAGACAGACGAGAAGCAACACCAACAACAGCAATACCAATATCAATTTCAACGGCAACATAAACGGCAATATAAACGGCAACATGAACGGCAACATGAACGGCAATATCACTGCCAATGGCCAAATGCTTTCGCCTCAACAATCGTCTCCTCCTTTTGACTGTTTTGCGGGATCCAGTTTCCACAATTCCCCTGCTCCATCCGCACTTCCCAAGCCATCTTTCAAGGGAGTCAAGACGACTTCTTGCGCTCTCTATTCACCCTCGGAGACATTTCCACCTACTACTACTACTACTACTACTAGTACAGCCTCGTTTGTTGGGCGTAATAACGGGTTTTCTAATAACGACATGTATACCAACAATAGTGCGACAACAAGCGAAACCATTTCTTTGGAAAGCGACTTGAAACGAATTCTTAATGTGAACCAGAGCTAATTTGTGATCTCCACGCACACGGTTTTTACTGGGCTATTTTATTATTATTTTTCCTTATTTTCCTGACTGTTTTTGCTACTGTTTTTTTCCTTACTCCTACTGTTTCTCTCCCTCGCTGTTTTTCCGAGAGCTCTCTTCATTCAGAAGCCCACTGGTATCTATTTCGTTTTATTCTGATTGATTTCTTGTTTTTTTATTTTTTTTTTTGCTGTTTGAATTCGTTGTTTTTTTGTTTTTGAGATATTAGGTCTTTGCGTTTGTTTTTTGTTTTTGTTTTTGCACATGTGCTTTTTTTTTTTTTTTTTTTTTTTTTTTTTTTTTTTTTTTTTTTTTTTTTTTTTTTTTTTTTTTTTTTTTTTTTTTTTTTTTTTTTTTTTTTTTTTTTTTTTTTTTTTTTTTTTTTTTTTTCGTTTTTTTTTTCTTCTTTTTTTTTCTTCTTTTTTTTCTTTTCTCGAATGCAATTGTATAATTTTTGATTTTGTTTTTGAATTGAAATTATCTTTTGCTGTGATTGTGTGTGCTTGTTGTTTTTGCAGTTGATTCTCTTTGTAGAAGCTGCCGGCTAGATATGTTCCTACCAGTCTACTACTTATACCACTTGTAGTTGATGTTTTGTTACCAATTGTAAATGAATACCATTGACTTGCCTTGTGATTAAATCCTTTTATTGCAAATTACTACTTTCAACTCCTACTATTGCACGAGTATTGCACTATGCTTCCAAAGCTTTGTCAATTGGCAGAATCCAGTAAGGTAGAGACAGGCGGGCTCTAGGGAGCGCTCGTGCTCTTCATAGAAATCTGACACTTCTTCTTCTTCTTCTTCTTATGAATAAAAGGATTTATACATCCAACCCGTGGAATTATCTAGACGTCTGCGAAAACCATTTCATCTACTGTGTATATAGGACAAAGAGCCAGCAGATGCCGCTGGTGGGATAAAGCAGTGTACTGGGAACAGGAAGAGGTGGAACAGACTTTTAATGGGACCGAATGTTTGCCCTGGCAACAGGCAAAAAAGCAAACTTTCTTCACGAACTGCATTTATAGTTGGAAAGCACAACTATACCGTGAAGAAGTGCAGATGGCTGGATTCGAACCTGGTACCCGCACCCAAGTAGCCCAGTTATTCTAACTCTACCATCAACACGCCCGCCTGATTGTCTTCTTAGACCCTGCTTTTATTCCTACAATTCCTAGTATTAAACTTTAATCCTCTACTCTGCTGTTCTTTTAATCGTGGAGTGGGCTCAATTCAAAGTTGGGTGGCTACAGTTGGGAGCAACTTGGGACACAACTTCTGGAGGTTTGAAATCAATAACTTTGGTTTCGTCTTAACTCCCAACTGATGCTTAGAGTACAGTTAGCTAATAATGTGTAAGCAGTCTTCAAAATTTTGCATAAGCAGCCCATCTTTATTTAGTTTTATTTTTTACTTTCCCACCAGCTCAACCTCGGTCTAGGCTCAGGCTTAAGGGCCCTGCGCACCCTATAAATAAAGCAGAATTCAGTCAATGAGTCCTATGAATGATTTACTGAAGGGCCAGTGAAGACTTCCAGGTGAATCCAAACGTCAACTCTGCAGTATTCTCCAAGATATAGCTAGAAGAATATGTTGCAATATAAAAAATAATAAAAAATAACAAAAATATGGATCAACCACCTATATAAATTGATAGATGGATGCACGTTATTTCAAGCGTTTCCGACTTCTTCTCGTTGTGTCGTTGATTAATATGTTTTGGAACAGCCCAAGTCGCCACATCTCCATTTTGGCCTTGATTATTTGTGGGTGGAGGATTTTGTGATAAATCACGTGAATTCTTATTTTTAAATTGAATATAATTGAGGATCTATAAAAGACAGTTGAAAGCTTGTACGTAACTGAAGCAATTGACGGAGTAAAATCTAATCAATTCTCTCGCCTAAAACTATGAATTCCAATGTTGAACTAAATCAATTGTTAACTCGACAATTCCACTCGAGAAGTTCAGTCGATACGTATTTAAGAAATACCCCAACCCATCAGGCCTAGGGTTCACGCTGACTGAAAGGGTCGAGATTTCAAGCCATTTTAATTGGTTGAATTCATCCACCACCGACTTCTATTATTTTATTTTATTTTTTTTGCTCCGTCTTTTTTTTTCACCACCAGTAAGCCACCATTACCACTATCACCACCACCTTCACTACTATCAGTCCACTCCACTGGCATCTGATTACCTTCGAAATCACAGTATACTCCTGGCTTATTCTTAACAAATATAAATAGACCACCATTGCAACATTGCAACTAACGAATCTCTCACTCCGACAGAGATCATTTATATACACGACAACAAATCAACACAACCATCATACAATGGCCGGTAAATACTCTCCTTTCGGCCCCTTGCCATTCCCTCATGTTAGCAGGGCTCATAACTTTATTGCTAAGGGACTTGGTGCTACCATGTGGTTTTGGATCTTTTACCGTCTACGTGAAGTAAGTTCTTTTTTTTTTTTTTGTCTTCTTCTAGTATTTTGTTATTTCTATGATTTTCTGACTTTCTCTAACTTGAATTCTAGGACGGAGGTGTCATGCTTGGTCTGAGGCATCCTTGGGATCATGGAAGTAGTCACAAGCACATTGAAGAAGCCAAGGATGGGGAGCACCATTAAACACTTATAATAACCCACACCCTCTTTCTTTATTGAAAATATTTGCTAGCATGATAATATACACAGTTCACACACGTACTATACTATACATGGGCTTGGGTCCCTGCTTCAATTCGCTTGTATCTCTTGTTCGACACCTTTTTTGTAGGTAGGCCCACTGCTCGCATAGTCTTTTGTAACGCCGTAGCCAATATAGGAAACACCCACTTTTCACATCCCCAGCTGACTCCCATGTTAACCGCAACCAATGCCACAATCCACACCTTGAAAGAGTTACTCAGATAAGAAAGGTCCATAAGAGTGCCAAAAAAGGAATCAATGGGAGCAACAAGAATCAAAAGCGTCAGAAACACCGTAACCACAATTGTAATCAAAAACGGCCGGTTCTTGGAAATGGGCTCACGATAGGGTGGGCCCACGCTCAGTATAACGGCCACAAAAATGTACTGGAAACAAGATGCAATGAAAAGTGCAGAGTTGTCCGAAGACTGCACTTGCGAATCATCTCCTCCTCGTAAGGGAGGAACATACCATTGCTGTTTTTTAACAAGTGACCAGATCAAAAACTGTGCACCCCCGAGAATAACAATCTCGCCCATAAGAGGAACCAGGACTTTGCGTGATACTAAATTGGCCGTAGGCCGTTTCACGCAAAGTATGGGAAACGCCTTCGCCCAGCCCATGAAGATAGCGATGGGGATGATCAAAAACAGGTCAATCCACAGAAACTGGAAATCGCCTAGATTTGATCCCAGCGAGTACATGATACTAACTGTCACAAACTGAATGGCCGAATATAGAGACATGTACTTGAAGCAAGAAAAACTGGTTACCAGCGCTGAACGGCCTTCCTTAATGACATCAAGTACGCACGAAATCTCAAATATTTGACTCGTAAACGGCGCAGCTACACTAGCCTCTGCTTCGGAAAGCGAGATACCCACATCTGCTGCCTTAAGCGCACCGCAATCATTGGCGCCATCACCACAGAATCCAACCGTGTAGTCTATAGACTGCAGCTTTTCAACAAGCTCATGCTTTTCATCTGGAGACATGCGCGCAAAAATAGCACCCTTCATGAGCATTTGCTCTAGCTGTAGTGTGCTCCCGTACTGTACAACATATCTAAATGCATCTCCTGTAACGGCCAATACATGATCACTTTCAAAAGTAGGCTAGTAATAAGTTAGCTTGTGTGAAGGAAAAAATAAGAGTCAACTTACCTCAAGTGTTACAGATTCCTCACGGTCATCAATGCATTCCCAACTGATTAGTTCCTCAGATTCTATATTTGTTAGCTAAATGGTTTGTTCAACTGCCTCCTGTGCTTACCTTGAAAGTGAGGAACAAATATCTTAGCGCCATGTTGCACAATCCTGCATTCCTTGGCCACACTGATAGCTGTAAGTACGTTATCGCCCGTACACATAACCGTTCTGATTTTAGCTTCATTTAGCTGCTCAATAACAGCAGTTGTCGTAGGTTTCAACTTGTTTTCAAATACAATGAACCCCAAAAACGTGAGCTCAGATTCAACTTCCGGTCTCTTCATCTTTCGAGCCTCGGAAGCAGTCTCTCTGTTTAGAGTTTTCGTAGCACACCCGATTACACGGTAGCCACGGTGCGTGTAGTATTGTAACTGCTCCTCATAATCAGCGGGGAACGTAGATGGTCGGCAAATCTCAGGCATGACTTCTGGGGCACCCTTAACGTACACATGAATGGCCTGCGAGGTCTGAGATTTCACGAGTACGCTCATCCGGCGGTACTTAGCAACAAAGTCAAATGAATAAACAATTCCAAAATGTGCACTTTCATCAGCAGGAAATGCAACGGAAACAGGGCTTTCTATGGTGCTGTCAATTGGGAACAAAGCTGTACCTTTCTCTTCATCAAATTTCCAACCTGTGTATTCAAACATCTTTAGGTCCAACGGGTCTCCAACAAGCTCATTATCAACAACACGAAGAGAATGGCAAGTAGTAAGCATGGCTACCAAAGCAGATCTCATTCGGACATCAGAATCCTCCGCATTGCCCTCAAGCTGCAGTTGAGCAGGCGAAACATCATGGATTGTGTGCAGCAGAGCGCTAAACTTTCCTTGACCTGTGCTAAGTTTTTCATTCACATGGATTCCAAGGATATCTAGGCCATCCTCTGTCAAAGTACCAGTTTTATCAAAGCAGACCACATCAAGCTTGCCTCCTACATTAACCTTGCTGGGACTAATACAGAAAATCAATTGATCTCTCAGGCGAGACAGGGAAATGTTCGTGCCAATTGTTAATGTAGCAGGAAGGGCAGGCGGGACCACGATAGTGATGATATCAAGCGCTCGTAAAATGATAAGTCGCTTATCCATATGCATGCGAATGAATCCAACAGTGCTGAACGAAAATCCAAAGGCCGCA
>JAJMKT010000564.1:0-11807 GCA_030563985.1 Geotrichum restrictum
CAAATTGGTGCTGTCCGAAGTACGTACGTAGTCGGACTAAGGTTCAGGGACCACCACGTCTTCAGAGTTTCTTAATTAAGAGGGGGGGGATCCATAGCTGTGTCCATAGTGAGTTTTACAGGAGGTGCGATTTCTGGCTGTGACAGGAATTGGCCTAGGCCCTAGAGTATACGTTGGTTGTGATGTAACCTCTCTGGGCATAGAGTAACCTATTGAAAAAAAAAAATTCGAAACTATTCTTTAGTCTTGAATATTTGTAATGTAAGAAGGCAGCGTCGTCTTTACTATTAGACTCTACTTTCAAATACAGATACAATTCAAGATGGCGTTCAGAGTTTAGATCAAAGAGGCCTTGGGCAAGAAATGGATCAAGAAAGGAAAGAAAGATCAAAGCGGAGATAGTAGAAGGAGGCTTCAGAGCAAAGCAATGATGGTCTTCGTTGCGGATGCGTGTGAGCAATCAGTGGTAAGAACTTAGAAGAGAAAGGATTGAGTTGTGACCACCCGGAGGGTACGTACAGGCGGTCTAGGTTCAGAAGGGGGGCTGGAAGACTGGAAATACAGTAGGTGAGGTACGGCTGCGGCTGACACACACAAAAAATAGGCGAATTCAGGACACTGCTGGGTGCGCAAGCTGCGAAATGCCCACCTACCCGCATGAGCTCGGTAGGCAGTCATCTATCATCTCACCTTAAGAAATGACTCGTGAATGTGTAAATAGGCTGGGTTCGAACCGGAGCCCCAAACATAATTTGAGGCCACAGTTCCAACTCAGCTACTTAAACGATCGCTTATTCCTTTACTTATGACCAGGTTTTACTTCTACAATTCCTAGTACTAAACTTTAATCCTCTTCAGCTCTTTTAATCGTGGAGTTGAATGAATTCAAAAGTTGTGTGGCTACAGTTTGGGAGAGGTGTTTGTTGGGAGGTTTTGGAATCAAATAATTTTGGTTTCGTCAGTAACTCCCAACTGATGCTTAGAGTACAGTTAGCTAATAATGTGTAAGCAGATCTTCAAAACTGTGCATAAGCAGCCCAATTTTTATTTATTTTTATTTTTTACTTTTCCACCAACGAGAGCTCACTCTCAGCTTAAAGGGTCCTGCGCACCCTATCAATAAAGCAGCATTCATTTAGTCAATGAATCCTCTAAATGATTCTTTCACAGAAGGGCCAGTGAAGGCTACCAGGTCGGCCCAAAAGTCAGCTCTGCAGTATTCGCCACAATGTAGCCAAAAGAATATGTTGCAATATAAAAAAATAATAAAAATATGGATTAACTACCAATATCAATTGATAGATGGCTGTACTTTATTTATAGTGTTTGCGACTTCTCCTCGTTGTGTTGTTGATTAATATGTTCTGGAAAAGCTCAAGTCGCCGCATCTCCATTTTGGCCTTGAGTATTTGTTTGTGGAGGTTTTTTTTGATAAATCACGTGAACTGTTATTTTTAGATTTAGTTATTTCTACTGTACTGTACTTTTTTTTTTTTTTTAACATGGAGACAGACCTTGGGATACCGGTCGGTAGCTGTTTAAAAAGTAGCAAAGGGGGTTTGGGAAAGGGATTCTTTCTCAGATAGACTAGAGTTGAAGCGGGCTAAATCATGGTTAGATTATACGACTACTAACGAAAGCTAGAATTAAATAAGAAGGACTAAGTCTAAGTCTCTTTACTCAAAGTTTACAGTATACTATTACACATACTATATTATACAGTACGGGTAGTAGATGAAAATGGAGATGAAGATGGAGATGAAGATGTAGTCTAGATGTGCCGGTAGATGTACAAATAGATGTATATAAAGTAGACTAGTCTATAGAGTCTATATACTGTAGTAATAAAGAAACCAGACTAAAAATTTATATAAAATAAACTCGTTTGAAGATGCTTGGACTTGTATATTATAGTAAAGAGCTGGTAGACGAAGACAGGCCTGGTAGGAACTTGTAGGAACTTGCACTTGTAGGAACTAGTACTTGTAGGACACTTGTACTGCAACAAATTTGGTAACTTTTCGAACTCATATTTTACAATATTGATCCAGCGAGCTCTAGACCTCGAGATGCACGCAAAAAATCAAAGGCATCACACACTACGTAATGTATTCAAGTCACTCAAAGAGTTCTTAAAGAGTTCTCAAACCATATACTACTACAGTATAGTATACTATACTCCAATACTCAAAGTACTCAGGCTCAAGTCATTTGAGCCATTCAAGTCATTCAAATCATTCAAGTCATTCAAGTCATTCAATCCATTCAATCCATTCAATCCATTCAACCCATTCAACCCATTCAACCCATTCAACCCATTCAACCCATTCAAGTCACTCAAGTCGACATCATTCAAGTCACTCAACGTTTCAAGACCATGGAATTCGGACCAAGACTATACCAGTAGACCTCTCCAAGGAGCCGAGTACATGAGTTTGCAACTCTTTCAGGGGTACAGTATTTCGAAACGAGCCATACACATATGGCCACCAGTAACAATGAGCTGACATGTTCAGATAGGCAGTACAGTATGTAAATCATTTTATACCGAATTCATGATACCAGCAGTACACGACTACACGTATTACTACACGCCCACAGAGAATTGAATTCAAACAAACACACGCCCAATAAACGTTAAACAGTCGCCTACTCATTAGAGTCTCATATTACAGGCACGATACAAAGGAGCCTTTCATTCTTGTCTTTTTCAATTGGTGGAAAGCAGTCCATTGTCATTGTTATACAGCACTGTATCACACTTTTCAATGGCTTTAAAAATTAAGAAGGAAAAAAAAGAAAAAAAAAACTATGTCGGAAAACAAGAGACAGAGAAACGGCAGGAAATTAAGGATATAGTGATTATAAGAAAAATAAGAAGGATAAAAAAGGATAAAAAAGAAAGAAAACAAGACAGGATTCTGTGGCAAGCTGTTGCAAGTGTTTTGAAAGAAACAAGAAGGAAATAAAACGAAATAAAACAAGTCCTTTTGCAAGAAAAAAAAGAAGAAGGAAGGAAAAAAAAAAAAAAAATATGACCTCCTCCTCCTTCCCCCTAAAAGTTAACTCTCCAATTTATTTGCTTCCAAAGACTGCTGCAAGAATAATGGCAATGATGACAAGAATAGCAACAATGATACCAAAGCACCACCACTTCTTCCGTCGGGCAGCACGAGCACTAGTAACAGCCTTGTCAGTCTGAGCAAGACCGCTTTCAAGATTCTGCTGGGCCTCTTCCGCCTTGGTCTCAATCTGCGCAACAGCAGGTTCCTGCTCAGCAACCATGAGCTCCATATCGTGAAACAGCTCTGCCAATTCGTTCATAGTCTTGGCAATCTGCTGAATATCACGGTGTCGGGATTGCACCTCATTAAGGGCACTCTCAGCTTGGCCTCTGCGGTTGGAGTTCATCAAAGCTTGGGAAAAGATCTGTGTGCCATTGTCATCTGCAATAGCCTCTTGGACCTCTTCATCCGTAGCCTCGGGGCGAACTACTAAAAGTTAGAACGATGTAACGCAAGCAGAATAATTACAAAAAAAAACTAAAACTGACCAATTCTGTACTGTCGCTCAGCGCGCTCCTTGTACTTTGACCTGAAGTTGGCCTCAATGGCCTGGTATCTGCGAATAGACTTCTTGAACTGCTCCTTGACGTTCTCGGCCTGAACCTTCTTGGTGCTGTCACGCTGGGAACGCGACTCAAGAGACTTGATGCGATTTCGTAGGTTGGTAGCAAGGGCAGACGTCTCCTCAGTCAAGCTAGTGATCTGGTTGTGAGTCCATCCCTCAGAATCTTCGCTGATTTCAGTGAGGGAGCGCTTGTGGAGAGATTCGATACGCTCCACGTTATCGTCGTACTGAACGAGGATCTTCTTGATGTCGTCAACCTCAGCAAAGAAGGAAATCATATCATCCTGACCGCCTCCGGTGGTTCCGTAGGGGTTGCTTCCATTATCGACATTGTTCAATTCATAGCCTTGTTCAGGCTGACTGGAATGACGTTAGTAACCGCAATAAAAATAGGAGGCGCAGTGGATAGCTCAGACGGCATCATCTAGAGATTGGCATGAGGTGTCGTTTTGAAAGTGTTTTGTAGGAAATGCCTAGCTCTGATGAAGAATGGCAAACAAAAGAACTTACTTGTAGCCACCGTTAAACTAGAACAAGGGGATGTTAGTGAAGTTCGCGACAGGCTGAGAGAGGACCAGTAGGGGAGGCAATAAAAGGAGAAGCAATGGAAGAAGTAGTAGCAGCAGATGTAGCAGAGAGCAGAAGCATAAGTAGCAGCAAAAGAACACATACGTTGGACTGGTTGTTGTAACTCATATTGGTTTGGCGATACCTAGGGGAACTTTCGAAGGGAGGTTCCAATGGGGGTGATGGAACAAATAATGAAAAAAAAAAAAAAAAAAAAAAAAAAAAAAAAAAAAAAAAAAAAAAAAAAAAAAAAAAAAAAAAAAAAATAGAAAATAGAAAAATCAGAAAAATGGAAAATGGAAAATGGAAAATGGAAAAACACAACAGTAAGATAAATAAATTAAAAGGAGAGGAAAAGGACTGAAATTTCAGGTGGTAAAACTGTTTTGTGAGAATACAGGCGTTAAGGGTTGGGGTATAGTTAAGTAATGAAAGATGACTAAATATTCTTACTTGATCATTTGTAATTTGATTATTAATAGTTATGTAATTCTTATGCAATTATTACCTCATCCATGTTTTCTTAATTAGGTTTTTATGCGGCGAGCCCTAAACGCCAGGGCCCGTAACTTTGAGTCCAGGACCAAACATTGATGGCTTCGTTTGGTCTTCACATACATGATCCGGCGGTTTATTTTGGGTCTAGCCACTCACTTTAAATTTATTTTTCTTTTCTTCTTTTCTTATTTCAAGTTCAAGTGCAAGTTCAAGTCAGTACGTACTAGTTGTACTTTCAGATAGAGGGATATCGATGAGCGTAAAGCTAAACACATGGATACTTGCATCATGAATTTTTAAGTACTCAATGATTGGCTCAATGATTGGCTCCATAGCCCTACAAAAAAAGATTAAAAAAACCATAGCCTATTCAAATATGGCAGTCGACATTGCCCTACATATCGGACCATCACTGCTTATTTTATTTTCTCGAATGCTGCAGGTTTCTCATATATTATAATTATTTTTATTTTTTACCGGTTAGCTATTTTATTTTATTTTTTATTTTATTTTATTTCCCTCTCCAATTTCTTCTCGAACCTCTAACGGAGAGTCTAACCAACCAACAAACGGATGACGTTGATAATGGATGATATTTCGACGTCTCATGTAGGGTCCCGCTCACCACTCAGTCATTTACGTCTGGTTCTAGTACGAGGCATGCTGAACCCGCAAGCTACGTATAGCCTCGAGAGATCTTGGTTGGTTTTTTTTTTCAAGTATGGCATACTGAGTATTTTATTGTTTTCAACAGATTCCTTTTCAATACCCTTTTCAATACCCTTTTTTCAAGTCGAGTAAAGCGCTTTCTGGTAGATATGTTTTTCGTTGAAAGACCTTTTTTTCTCTCTTTAAACTCCTAAATTTCTTAATTTGACTGCCTATGCATGGGGGCTCCAGTTCCAATTGATTAATATTCCAGTATGGCATATATTCAGTCAGTATTCTGTACTGCCTATAGTTAGCGCAGCTGCCTAAAGGGTTTCCTTTCATGTGTGCGAGATAATCAGTCAAAACCAATATTAATAACATGTATTGCGAAAGGTGCTGAATTGAATTAATCTGGTGTACTTCCCATACATTTAAGCACTCCTTGGATCAATTAGATAAATAATAGACCATATCCCTCTTCTGCTTTCGACTATTTTCAGTATATCTACAAGTCTTCTCAAGTCTTTTTAGCATCTTCCCAGCCCATCTCAAGTCTCTTTCAGTGTATTCGGTGTCTTTTCCAGCCTATTTTAATCTTCCTAAGTCTTGTCAGTCTCTCCAGTTTATAGTCTCGCTGGTCTCTTCAGTCTCTTCAGTCTCTCAAACCTCTCAAATCCCTTCGATTTCTCAAATCCCTCAAATCTATCAAATCTCTTCAAGCTCAGCACGCTATTTCATTCTCATCTCATCGTTATCCTCTGCCATCAATACCCACTATAGACTCAAACTCACCCTTGTGTCTTGAAGCCCCACGAGTTACTATTTCTGTCCATCCGTTGACACAAAAGAAAAAAACAAAAACATAAAACGAAAAATCCACCCATTATGCGTCCCGAAGTCGAGCAAGAGCTCGCCCATACTCTTCTCATAGAGCTATTAGCAAACCAGTTTGCATCCCCTGTTAGATGGTAAGGATTCCCTCCCCCAAAAAAATTATATTCAAAAATACTAACACTCTACTACAGGATCGAATGCCAAGATGTGTTCCTTAAGGACATGAAAGCGGAACGTATTGTCGAAATTGGACCCTCTCCCACACTCTGTGGCATGGTGAAGCGCACCCTCGCCGCCAAATATGAGTCCTATGACGCCGCCCTGTCCCTCCAGCGCCAGGTTTTGTGTTATGCCAAAGACCAGAAGGAGATTTACTACATCCCTGATGACCTTCCCACAGCTGCTGATCCAGAGCCTGCTGTAGCAGTTGCTACAAGTGCTCCTAGTGTCACCGCCCCACCTGCATCCTTAGCACCAGCTGTCTCAGCAACTGCTGCCACGGCTGTTGTTGTTGAAGATACGGCTGTAACAGCTACGCAGATCCTTGTCGCACTAATTGCCCAAAAATTAAAAAAACCCCTTGACCATATTTCCGGGCCCGGCTCAATTCACAAGTGTATCAAGGATTTTGTGGGCGGCAAATCTACCCTCCAAAACGAAATTGTTGGTGACCTTGCCAAAGAGTTTGGTGCGACGCCGGAAAAGGCCGAGGAACTCCCGCTCGTGGAACTAGCCGATACCTTCCAGTCGTCATTCAATGGTCAGCTCGGTAAACAGTCGGCTACTTTGATTTCGCGCCTCGTGTCGTCTAAAATGGCTGGTGGGTTCAATATCACAACGGCTAGAAAGTATCTGGCTGACAGGTGGGGGCTGGGACCAGGGCGCCAGGATTCGGCGTTTTTGGTGGCTCTCACTATCGAGCCCAAAGCAAGACTTGCGTCCGACTCAGAAGTCAAAACTTTTCTTGACACTGTCGCTGGTATCTATGCAGCCTCCGCAAATATCTCGCTCTCTTCTGCTTCCTCCTCTTCTTCAGCAGCGGGAGGAGCTGCTATGTCTGGCACTGTCATTGACTCAGCCGCGTTTGATGAACTTAACAAAGACCACACTTACCTCATCCGCCAGCAGCTCGAGCTTTTTGCACACCACCTTAAAGTAGATCTGCGGCAGGGAGATAAAGCCTTACTAGCCCAGGAGAAAGTTGCAGAAGATCTGCAGGCCCAACTGGATCTTTGGACCTCTGAGCATGGGGATTTTTATGCATCCGGAATAAACCCCATGTTTTCTCCACTAAAAGCCCGCGTCTATGATTCATACTGGAACTGGGCTCGTCAGGACGCACTTCGAATCTTTTGGGATATCATTTTTGGCCGCTTCTCAACTGTTGATCGTGACATCATTGGCCGCTGCATCTCGCTCATGAATCGAGCTAACCCAATGTTTATTGACTTCATTCAGTACCAAATCGATAGCATTTCTACGCGGTCAGGCGCAAATTACAAACTTGCCGTTAATCTGGGCTTGCAATTGCTGGAAAACTGTAAACAGGCTATTGATGTGGACCCCGTGTATAAGGATGTGACTTATCCCATGGGCCCCCAGACCGTCGTCGACGAAAAGGGCAATCTAAAGTACCAAGAGGTTGTCCGCCCGTCTGTCCGCAAGTTTGAGCAATATGTGACTGAGATGGCAGTGGGTGGCTCTCTTACTAAGGACCCCAAGCTTGGAGCCCACGCGGAGGCTGAGCTGGCACGCATCTATGCTGGACTTACCGCTAAGAACAGTGAAATACCAGATGATACAAAGTTAGAACTCACCGCAGTGTATGCCAATTTTATTAAGCTGTTGGATCAGCGTAAGAGCTCATCTTCATCAACTGACCCTAATTCTGGAAAGGCGTCCAGCTTGACTCCGAAAGACACTATCCCATTTTTGCATCTCAGGTCGAAAGAGGGGCAAGACTGGACTTATGATCGTAAGCTGTCTGGAATTTATCTCGATTCGCTTGAGCAGGCTGCAAGAGATGGTCTAACTTTCACCAACAAGAATGTGCTGATCACTGGTGCCGGTGTCGGCTCCATTGGCGCCGATATTCTCCAGGGCCTTCTTTCTGGAGGCGCCAAGGTTATTGTCACAACGTCTCGATACTCTCGCAAGGTTACTGAATTTTACCAGTCCATCTATTCTCGCTTTGGGGCTGCTGGATCTACACTCGTAGTGGTTCCTTTTAACCAGGCCTCTAAAAATGACGTGCAGGTTTTGGTTGACTACATCTATGACCCGAAGGGACTTAACTGGGACCTTGACTTTGTGATTCCGTTTGCTGCTATTCCAGAGGGCGGGATTGAAATTGATGGCATTGACTCCAAGTCTGAGCTTGCGCATCGCCTCATGCTCACTAACGTCATTCGCCTCATTGGCGCCGTTAAAGTCAAAAAGGCCACCAACGGAATTCTCACTCGCCCCGCTCAGGTCATTCTACCGCTCTCCCCCAACCACGGCACGTTTGGGTCGGATGGACTGTATTCTGAATCCAAACTTTCTCTCGAAACTCTATTCAATCGCTGGCACTCTGAGTCCTGGGCGCCCTTTTTGTCTATTTGTGGTGCCGTCATTGGCTGGACTCGTGGTACTGGGCTCATGTCCCAGAACAATGCAATCGCTGAGGGCGTTGAGAAGCTGGGAATTCGCACTTTCTCGCAAAAAGAAATGGCCTTCAACATCCTTGGTCTGCTTAGCCCCAAAATTGTCAAGCTCTGTCAAAGCTCGCCGGTATTTGCCGACTTGAACGGAGGGTTCCAGTTTATTCCCAACCTCAAAGAAGTCACCACACGCTTGCGGGCTGAGCTGTCAGAAAAGACTGAGATCCGTCGCGCGGTGGCACTTGAGACCTCTTTGGAGCATGGAGTCGTGCAGGGCCCTGACGCCGACAAACCGTTTACAAAGGTTATGGTTGAGCCTAGAGCAAATGAGACCTATGAGTTTCCGACCCTGAGACCGTATTCCCAGTTAAAGGAGATTGCTCCACATCTTGAGGGCATGCTTGACCTGGAGCGAGTAGCCGTCATTACTGGATTTGCAGAGGTGGGCCCCTGGGGAAATGCACGCACCCGGTGGCAGATGGAAGCCCAAGGTACCTTTTCTTTAGAGGGTGCCATTGAAATGGCCTGGATCATGGGTCTTATCAAGCACCACAATGGGGTTCTCAAGGGCAAACAGTACTCTGGCTGGATTGACATCAAAAGTGGTGACCCTGTTGATGATAAGGACGTGAAGGACAAGTACGAGAGCTACATTTTGCAGCATGCGGGCATTCGGCTGATTGAGCCTGAGCTGTTGAACGGGTATGATCCAAGCAAGAAGCAGTTTATGCAGGAAATAATTATTGAGCACGACTTGGAGCCCTTTGAATCGTCCAAGGAAACAGCTGAGCAGTTTGTGCTGGAACAGGGCAGCAAGGTGGAATGTTTTTCAATTCCTGATTCTGACCAGTACTCTGTTCGATTTCTTAAAGGGTCCCGGATCTTGGTTCCCAAGGCGCTCAAGTTCAACCGGCTCGTTGCCAGCCAACTCCCAACTGGCTGGGATGCCCGGCGGTACGGAATTGGCGAGGACATTATTTCTCAAGTTGATCCTGTAACTCTCTTTGCTTTGGTGGCCACAGTTGAGGCACTCATGTCGTCTGGTATTACAGATCCCTACGAGTTTTACCAGTATGTGCACCTTTCAGAAGTTGGAAACTGTTCAGGATCTGGAATGGGCGGCTTTAAAGCGCTCCGCGGCATGTTTAAAGAGCGTTACGTTGATACCCCGGTGCAAAGTGACGTCTTGCAGGAGACCTTTATCAATACCATGTCTGCCTGGGTGAACATGCTGCTCATTTCTTCATCAGGCCCTATTAAAACACCCGTCGGCGCCTGTGCTACGTCCATTGAATCTGCTGATGTGGGCATTGAGACCATCATGTCTGGTAAAGCAAAAATCGTATTTATTGGTGGGTATGACGATTTTCAGGAAGAGTCCTCCTACGAGTTTGGCAACATGAAAGCGACCTCAGATGCTGTTAGCGAAGATGCACACGGTCGAACTCCTGGCGAAATGTCGCGTCCCAACGCCACGTCTCGAGCTGGGTTTATGGAGTCGCAAGGTGCAGGAATCCAGGTGCTCATGAGTGCCCAGTTAGCTATCGATATGGGTGTTCCCATTTATGGAATTGTTGCGCTTACCGCTACAGCCAGTGACAAGATTGGACGGTCAGTGCCGGCGCCTGGGCGAGGAATTTTGACTACTGCACGCGAAAACCACGAAAACCTGTTTCCCTACCGGTTACTGGACATTAAGTATCGTCGCAAGCAGCTTGATTTGCGCAAAAGGCAGATTAACGAGTGGACTGAGTCCGAGTTGGAGTATTTGCAGCACGAGGTGAAGGCGTTCAAGGGCACTAGCACTCATGTTGCGGCGTTCCACAAGGAGCGGACTAGACAAATTGCGTTTGAAGCCAGCAGGCAAGAGCGGGAGGCCCGCAATCACTGGGGCAACGAATTTTGGAAGCGGGACCCTCAGATTGCGCCGATTCGAGGCGCGCTTGCTACTTATAACTTGACGATTGATGATTTGGGCGTGGCTTCCTTTCATGGTACTTCAACTATGGCCAATGACAAGAACGAGTCTGCCACCATTAACCAGATGTTGGACCATCTTGGGCGGTCTAGTGGAAACCCCGTACTTGGCGTTTTTCAAAAATACCTTACGGGCCATCCTAAGGGTGCGGCTGGAGCATGGATGGTGAATGGAGTTTTGCAGATTCTCAATAGTGGGTTGGTTCCGGGAAATCGCAACGCTGACAATATTGATGCCAACATGGAGCAGTTTGACAAAATCTTGTATCCATCTGTTACGCTTCAGACTGACGGAATCAAGGCTGCTTCTATTACATCTTTTGGGTTTGGCCAGAAGGGCGCTCAGATGATTTGTATTCACTCAGACTACGTACTCGCGGTGTTGTCTCAGGGTCAGTACGAGACGTACACGGAAAAGGTTGCGGCTCGTTACAAGAAGGCCTATCGGTACATGCATCATGCAATTGCGGACCAGTCTTTGTTTGTAGCAAAGGACAAGCCGCCTTACACTGAAGACCAAGAGTGCGCCATGTATTTAGATCCATTGGCACGAGTATCCTACGACAAGCAAACAACTTCATTTTTATTCAAAGACCAGGACCAGCAGGAACAACTACCGCATCCAAAGTCGGCACGACGGCCATCCGACACTGAGGCAGTTGTGAAGGCCATGACCTCTGATGTCTCTAACGTGGGCGTTGACGTGGAACTACTGGACGCGGTCAACATTGAGAACGACATGTTTATTGAACGCAACTACACTGCAGCCGAAGTCAAATACTGCCAGGAGGCTGCTAATTCACAGGCGTCATTTACGGGCACTTGGTCTGCAAAGGAAGCAGTGTTCAAGACGTTGAATAGCCCTGGAAAGGGAGCCGGAGCGGCATTGAAGGACATTGAAATTCTCCGTAATGCCAATGGTGCGCCCTACGTTGTTTTACACGGGGATGCTGAAAAGGTCGCAGGGAATGAGGGAATCAAGAGCATCAAGCTCAGCATCAGTCATAG